>CABHPP010126736.1:803-37639 GCA_902168425.1 Peromyscus attwateri | reverse complement strand
CCCCCCCCCCCCCCCCCCCCCCCCCCCCCCCCGCAAACCAAATAAAACACTGAGCACTGTCTACATTACATCTCTGTCTCTCACCCGCAGTGGGGGCACCTTGGCTATCCCCGCCAGAACGTTCTGCATAGCTTACAATATCATAACAGTGAGAACAATAACATGAAAGAGGCAGAAAATGCTGTCTTACAAATAATTTTGGGAAACCTCACTTACTGTAAGTAATTCAAAGTATCACCTTATCTAGGTGGATACAGCCCCAAATCACCACTATTATCATCCTACTAACTGGGCTCAGTCTTTCAGTAAATTATCTACTAATCCCAAGAATCCTTAATTTGGAGGAGAAAAGGGGTTTTAAGAGGACCATATATATCTTGTGTAAACAAGTAATTATCAGGCTGATTGAAAGCATTGTGGACATTAATTGAGTCTTTGAAGTCGGTAGTTTATAGCAAGAGGGGCACACAAGGGGAGGCTAACATAGTTAGGAATTTGATTATCAAATAACAAGCCAATGTCAAGGTTATATATACATTTAAAATCAAAGAGATGTTTGCTGTATGAGTTAAAGCTATGCATTATCATATGAAAAATGGCTCTGAATTAAAGATTCAGTTTTAGGCTCTGTTAATATATGAGAGGGATAGAATGGGGGCATATGGTCTACAGTTCCCTAACTAGGTTCTATTATTCCTAGTGCATCAGCTATATATTATTAACATAGGCACAGTTTCACCATTAAACATACTTCCATCATCAATGTATCATTTGGTCCCTTGCGTAATCTCCTGAGGTTGGTAGGTGTGATGGTTTGAATAGCAATGGCCCCATAGGTTCATCTGTTTGAATGGTCCCCAGTCAGTGGAACTGTTTGGGAAGAAATAGGAGGTGTGGCCTTGCTGGAGGAGGAGTTTCACTGGGGGTGGGCTTTGAGGTTTCAAAATTCCACACCAGGGTGAGAGTCTCTCTCTCTCTGTCTGTGTCTGTCTGTCTGTCTGTGTCTGTATGTCTGTCTCTCTCTCTGCAGATCAAGATGTAAAGCTCTCAGCCATTGCTCCAGCACCATGCTTGCCTGCTTCCTGACATGATGGTCATGGACCAACCCTCCCAAACTCCAAGCAAGCCCTCAATTTAATGCTTTCTTTTGTAAGAATTGCCTTGGCCATGGTGTCTCTTCACAGCAATAGAACACTGACTAAGACAGTAGATAAGCAACAGGTATCATCTGTTTTTATGTCATTTTACAGGCAAGGACACTGAGAGCCTCGGGGTTTGTTAGGAATGGACTTTGTGATTCAACGCTCCTCTGATCCTGACACCGACTCTCAGGCAGTCCGCAGGATTAGCCAGTGTTCTCTTCCCTCTGTGGTGATGCTGAACAGGGATGCCTGCTTTTGCTCTTATTAACCCAGAGCATCAGTTACCACATGAAGAGATGTATGCTCACAAAGCTGTATTTAGACTGATACTCCTTATGAAAGTGGTAGAATTTATTGACTGAGGCCCTATAGTTTATTTAAATGAAACGAAATCAATTAAATAAGAAGTGTGGGAGCTAACACCATCCAGAAGCAAGCTGTGTCGACATGCTGAGTACTTTGAACTCAGGAGCAACTTCAGAAGTAACGTATCTCCTTGACCTTTTCTCACTCTAGAGCCATTAAAAGTATTTGTTTATAAAAAAAAAGTAGATCTTAAGACAAAATCCTGTCCCATAGTTTTTCTCCATTTCTGGGAGGAAGAATAAGTACAACAGAGGACATGACATCCCTCTGACATCCGCCTGTTACCACTGGATTAACCTCTTGTCCAATACGTCTACAATGAGCTCCAATAATGAATATAACCGGCATCATGACAGGGTATCCATATAAATCCAACATGGTTGCCCATTTTTCACAGGGTGGAAGTGGAAAAGTTTTTTTTTTCTTGGATTTTTGGGCCTATATTCCTATTTCTGAACATTTCTGTACTACACAATACTTTTTGAGGGGTAAGGGGCTTGAGACAGGGTCTGGATATGTATCCCAGGCTACCTTTAAATTCATGATCCTTCGGCTACACACTCAGGCAAACTTTTGGTGAAAAACAAGAACCAATAAAGAAAACTATAGTCAAATCAGGCCAATGAGACAACTACAAGGTTTCTGTAAAGCTTAAAAACTTAAATGTGATTCATAACAATACTGTTTTACAGGCTTTTCTGTATGCTCTTCCACTTAAAAAAATGAAATGGGTATTTTGATAATGTGATTATACACTTTATAACCTGGAGCACTAGTTTCAGAATGTCACTCAAAACAAAGAAAGAAAGAAAGAAAGAAACAAACAAACAAAACCAAAACCAAATAAACCTCAGCCCCATTATTAAAAAGTGAATTTTACATGTGTTTATTTGTATGTGTGGCCAGGCATGGATGTGTGTGCACATGGGTGTGCAAACCAGAGGCAACCTAGTGTATTGTACTCTGAGAGAGAGGTTAGTGATTTTGTGTGGCTGTGCTGGGGTCCAGAAAATGATCCAAGTGTGGGGCTGTGATGTGTCAAGTACCCTGAGCTAAAGTGGCAGCTTCAGAACCAAGACTCAAGACTTCCTGCCCCTGCCTCTCAACTCTCAGAGCCCCAGGAAGCCCCACGCGGCTCCTTTTGAAGCGTCCTTATCTGACTGAGGGAAGTTCTTCCAGACCCTCCCTAGAATCTCAAAAGGAAGATTCACCAGTGGAAAGAAAACGGGAGTTGACACCACACCCAGAGCCCAGATGAACTTTGTTCAAGACTCTTATCTGCTGTTCTGGCCCACTTATTTCCTCTAAAAACAATTTCTCAGGATGGTTATCGTGGCTCACTCTGGTAATCCCCAGTACTCAGAAGGCCAAGGGAAGGGGATTGTGAGTTTGAGGTTAGCCTGGGCTACCTAGGAGTATCCTGACTCAAAAAACTAATGCACAAACAAAACAAAACATACAGAAGACTTAAGCCAAAACAAGAACCACTTCACCCAACAAATTTCTCTAACACAGCTCATCCCCACCCCACACTTCATTCTCCCATAGGAAAACTGTATGTAACCTTTTTAATCTTATTGATTTATTGAATGTTCACTTTCCATTCTTGTGATGTTCCTGTGTATCTACAATGTTTATGTTCTTCTCTCTTTGGGAATATATGTTAGCTTACTCCAGAAGATGGAGTTTCTGAAACTTCAGAGTGCAGAGGGGAAGCTCCTTTACACTTATGGTGTGTTCTGTACCATCCTTAACTGGAATGCGGCTTTTCAAAAATTTACATCATTTGGTCGAGTAATTTCACATCTATGAATATCGCTTAACAAACCTTAGCTAGTTAGAGGTGTGGACAAAAAAAAAATCAAAGCAACTTAAACATCTATTAATAAGCAAATGACTTCATGAGTTTTGATCTAGCCACACAATGGGATCTGGTAGTTATTAAAAGTAATATTTTAATGAACTATGACAAAAAGGTTGATCATAATGTTGAAAGCATAATGCACATCGAGATAAGTATGCTCCATTTTTCTCTTTTATCAGTTCTAAGCCTTCCTGTGTCTTCTATTAGCATGCATCCCATTTTCATCTCTTGCCCCTACAGACCTCTAGACCTTTAGTACCACCCCAAAGTCTCTAGGACTCCCTGAACTTCATACTTGAAATGCAAAGCTCATTCTCTTCTCTCAAAATTCCCTCTTATTCTCTCAGTTTGGGTTCACGGCACCTCCATCCACTCAGCTCTCTAAACCAGAGGCCAATGCTCCTTCATCTTCCTCATCTTCAATCATGACAAAACCCTGTGGCTCTCAGCTCTGGAACACTTCTTAACTCCCGTTTCTCAGGACCCTGCCTCTGCCTTCACTCGGTACCTCATTAGTTCTCGTCTGGACTATCGCTACAACTTTCTAACTTATTTCTCTCTGAGTTTCCCACATCCAAACCTCAGGTCCTCCATCAACTATGTTCCCGGTGTACAAATGACATCATCATCACTTTTCCTTAAAAAGATCCTCCACGATTCTCCACAGCCTGTGTGAGGAAACCCCAAAGGTGTTAGTTTGGTTTTGGATCCTCATTGCAAAAACCCTTTTCAGTCTCCTTTTCCAGACTCCCCACTATTCCACTTGTGCCCCAGACACCCTGGATTGCTCACACCTGGCGTGCCATGTGGTTTCTTGAATGCCTTCATGCGCTGTTGTTTGGCTGGCCTGCCCCCCTCTCCCGCCATCCCAGATACTCATCCTTCAGGCCCCTAGGCATTGTGTTAACTTTTTGGCCAAAATATGTAACTGAAGCGAATGTTTTGTACAAGTTTTTTCAGACAGCGAGGGAAAGGAAATGAAAGAAAGGGAAAGTTAAAATGTGATTCTTCTGCAGGGGGCACTGAAGTTAAATTGTTTGCAAAGGCTGAATAAGTGAATCTATCAGCAAAGAAATGGGGTGTCTATGTAAGACTTGAGTCACACTGTTAATTCAGACAGAAGTGCATGGAAATAACGAAAGAGACATGCCTGTGTTAAGTACTTGACCGAAGTATGCTAGGATCAGTCATCAGGCAATTTCTCCACTTTAAGAAAGATAAATTCAGAATCGTATTGTTTTCTGAGACCAACAGCAGGCTGCTTATCTTCCCACAGTCTTCCTTCTGTGGCCTGTTAATACTGCATGAGGGCAATGATTAAGTATATGGGCCTTGGCATTAACCAAGCCTGAATCAAAATATGGAACCCATCACATGCTAACTTGCAGGCTCTACTAAAAGGATCTCTTCCCTCTGAGAAGTTTTCTCATGTAGCATGTGCTAAGCACAATCCCAGGGAAGTCCAATTCTTTCTCACTCTCACTCTACAGTATTGGTGTTACTAATCATGCATTAACGCACTCCATAAATGACCGAGGCATTGACACTGGATAGTGCTTAGCAGATGAACTCAGTGCACAACAGGGATATCAACAGTTTCCATGGCACATGTGATGTGCTCAGCATTTCCTTCCTTCCTTTCCAAGACGAAGAGGGAGCTACAGTGAGTGACAGTCAGAGGTGCCCGAGGACTTTGACTCACTGTAAGACTGCAAACACTGTGTGTGTGTGTGTGTGTGTGTGTGTGTGTGTGTGTGTGTGTGTGTGAGAGAGAGAGAGAGAGAGAGAGAGAGAGAGAGAGAGAGAGAGAGAGAGAGAGAGAAGGTTGCACTATGCAGCTCAGGTGGGCCTTGACCTTGTGATCCTTTCTAAGTGCTGAGACTACAGGCATGAGTCATCACAGTGAGCTCAAACAGGACTGTCTGTCTGTCTGTCTGCTATTCTTTCTTCTTTCTTGTTTCTTTTCTCTTTTCTTCTTTCTCTCTTCTCTCCTCTTCCCCTCCCCCCTCCCCTCCCCCCTCCTCCCCTCTTCCCCTCCCTCTCTGCCTTTCTTTCTTTCTTCTTTCCTTCCTTCCTTCCTTCCCTCCTTTCTTCCTATGTCTAGGTCCTGGATCCCCAGGACCTCCATAGCCTAAGCAAGTACTCCAACACTGAGCCACATCTACCATCTCCACCACCTGCCTATTTTGACCCTACTATCACAGTTACCCTCTTTAGTAACACAATAATCCACGCTAAAAGAAGGTGAACACTGTTTTCAATATTACTTTACTTCATAAGGAATCCTTTTCATGTTGACACTCACTTAAAATAAATTAAGGAACTCAAAATTGCCTGCAACAACTAGGTATCTTTTATTCCAAAACCTCATTTTTCAGCTCTAGTTCTTTTTTTTTTTTAATTTTTTTGTTTATTCTCATTTTGTAAAACATACCTGAGATTATTAGGATTATTAAAAGGAAGATGGTGACTATTCATTTCTTTATTTATTAGAAAGTAAACAATCCTAAACATATAAAGCGTGGGAACTTCTAAAGATATCTCCACCTCCGTATTCTTTGGAGGAAATGATTTTTGTCTATTTTAAACAATGACACTGAACACAATTGAGAGCTGGCCAGTGTTCAGTAGCCAGCATTTTCCTGGTGGTGTGAACCTACAGTGTGTTCCTTTAAAGTAGACTTCTCAGAATCATTTTCATCTGTAGAACATTAGAGTTTCCTATATGATATTACATATGTAATATGCCTGGGCATGAAGGATTTTTATTTTAATTTAAAAGTGAAGAAACAGTTAAAAACATTGTCTTGAACTGTTTTGGATTGTGACTGGCTACAGGAAATAAACAAGTGGCAGATTACACAGCTAATATATAACATGTTTGACTTTCATATCCCTGGGAGTGTATCTCAAACGTTAAAAAAGATAAGAGGCCAAATGGTAAAAGTGAAAAACAAACCAATAAAGTATGTCTCTAAGTTCCAAGTTATGCAGCCAAAGGGAAAAACAAAACACTTAACAACATTTTAATGTGAGAATTATTTTTTAAAAAGTATTCTAGCTTTCACCAGATCCACACGGCTCTCCTGTGGGCACAGTGAAAACAGAGAAAGGAAGTAGAAAATTAGTGAAAGGTAGTTCTTCTCCCTTGTGGGTGCAGGGTGGAGAGAGAGTCTGCACACATCCAGGGGATGAACCTCCTTTGTGGGTGCAGGGTAGAGAGAGTCTGCACACCCCTGGGGGATGAACCTCCCTTGTAGGTGCAGGGTGGAGAAAGCCTGCACACCTCCAGGGGATGAACCCTGCATTATTTTAACATACAGCTCTGCCTCTGAGCAGTTCCGGTAGGATTCAATCCTTGGTCTTGGGGTTAAAGAAGGGTGACCATTCACTGGGGCTTTGACATAGTCCCACTTGCTCAGAGTAGGTTTCTTTAAAATGTGTTACATAACTACAGTGCTTAAGGAATGTTCTCTGACTATCAACCTTAGTTCCTGCCCTGAAATCTCCAATTAGGCAGGCACTAGGGGGCTTGGAGGAAGGTATGGTTGGATAGATAGGATCAGTATACATTGTACAAGTGTATGAAATATTCAAAGGATAAAACTATCAAAAAGAACAAATTAAAGAACTGACAGCACATTTCTGATTTTTTTTTCATGAGTGAACAAAAATCTATCACAGGAGCTGAGGATTAAAATGCTCAAGTGAATACAAGTCATGATTTAACACAAAGACACTGCAACCTGGCTAGATAATTTTCACGAGACATTCTTTTGCATATGCTTTCTTAACATTAATCCTTAATGATTGCACACAATTTATAATAAGCAATGTTTTCTCTTGAAAATACATGTGCTTCAAAAACATGTACATACATATTTACAGATAATTACATACATGTTTCCTTCCTATCTTTGTTTTTTTTAATATTTATTTTTATTTATGTGTTTGTGTGTGACTAGGTACACATGTGAGTGCCCAAGGCCAGAGAGAGACAGATCCCCAGGAGCCGGAGTAACAGGCAGTTGTGTACTACTCAATTGTGGGTGCTGGGAACCAAACTCCTGTCCTCTGAAAGAATAGTGAGTGAGTACTTTAACCACTGAACCATCTCTCCAGCCCCCTTTAATTTTTTTTAAGTTCTGCTGCGCATGCAATTTCATAGTTTACCCAGTGTAACTGGGTTACAATGGAAGGTTCTTCAGGTTAACCAGTCACTGTGTTATATCAGTTCTCTACATGAATACACAGATGTGCACATGAAGAGGTACACCTTTGAAACTTGGAGAATCCTTTCCACCACTAAGCTGAAACATGCATTTTAAACAAGTGTGCAGAGATTGTCAATGAGTTAATAAAACATCAACAGGTGGGCACTGTCTGTGACAAGGCTGAGAACATTAGGGCCTATTTCTACTGTGCCACCTTAGGCTTTCATATCAGATGCACAGAAATACAGAGAGATGCATGTATAATTTCATCTACTGGCAAAAAACATACTATTTTTCTAGGATGTATTTCATTCATTACAGCAAAAATGAAAGAAAACAGCAAGCTTTTAAAAGTTTTTAAGTCTTGTAGGCTTGTTCTGTCTCAACTAGTAGCAGAATTATACAGGAGAACTTATAATTCACCGAAAGAAAAAAAAAAGAGAAATCTGAGTTGCCCTAAATGGTCTAATAATTTTGACGAGAAAACAACAAAAACAAATATTAACTAAAGTCGACTATCAATTATTCCAGCAAGATGCCTAACACACCAGGAGCATTTGAAATGGTCGCCTCCAGGAACTGCTCAATTTTGTTCTTATGGTGTGAAATATAGAATAAGTCATTCTGCAAAACAAATCCTTAGAAAAGATTGCCAGCGTGGAAATAAATCTACATTTGTCTGTTTTTTTTTTGGGGGGGGGGGGGGCGGTTCTTACTATAAAGGCATTGGAAAAGTTGTTATCACTCCCTCCAATGTTTCCTTTAGTCTCATTTTCCTAAGGAGTCCCCACTTGTCCCCTGTTTCAGGCTGTCACCCACTCCTCCCCACTGTACTGCCCAGCCACTCCTTATCTTGGTCTGGTTTGTACACAACAGTGTCTATCCCTTCTACTCTGCTGTTATTAACAGATTTACTGTGTTTCTCCTACTAGGAAGGAAAAGTTACCAGCGAAGGGATCTTGCTATATTTTATTTGCTTATGTTTATTACATATTTATTTCTTCATATGTATACATACATACAGCTGCCAACAACCAGAATGGCATCTGTGAATAAATAAAAAAATGACTTGCTTGTGGAATAATTTTTATTTCATTGCCCTTTATGTCTTTCCTGAGATACATGTGTGCAAATGAGATACATGTATGCCATGTGCTAAACTGCTTGAAGGAAGGCTGTCACTCACAGGACAATGCCAATTGTCATTTGCTGGAGGTAAGAGTGACCTTGCCACTTAACATCTATATTCCATTTTATACGAATATTTTCTAAGTGTGTGATGATCTCATGTACTCCAGATCTCTCCTATAGCAGGAGTCACGTGTGTAACATTCAGAACTGGGCTAAACATCATACCTCATTTTTCTCCTTGAGTTTGGTGATCATGACAATCACGGGGCTGTCTTCCTGCCAAACCATCTGCCAGAAGTCATTCACAGTGTTGATCATGGGGCCCTGCGTGGCAATGAACGCTTTCTCCTTACCACTGTAGCCCTATTTGGAGTAAAGAGACAAACATATTAGCTCATGTTTATGGATTGCAGTGGACATTTGGGGTGGTAGTGGTGGGATGGTCTTCAGAATAACGGAGTTGTGGTAGTTCAAAAACAGCTGCCTTGATACCAACACCACCAAGCATATATATGGCACTTCCCAGAAAATCCAGCTCACCATTTGGCAGTGAGGGTTGTAAAGTTCGGTTTTGCAGAGTGTGCACATGGAGCCTGTACTCAGGGACTCACAGCCAAGGAGGACTCACAGTAAAACCCCTGTCACAGGTGTTGATGTGACTATAACATACGCACACGAAAACACTAGCAATTTTTTATTTTAATTGAAACATATGGTATCAAGATGGGTGATATTTTATTTGTGCTCTAACAAATGAAACTTGCCTGGAGATCAGAGGAAAAAGTCAGCCACTATATTAAACATAGAGATCAGGCAGTGGTAGCACACACCTTAAATCCTAACATTCAGGAGGCAGAAATTCATCCCAATCTCTGTGAGTTCAAGGCAGAACTCTGGGAACAGAGCCAGGCATGGTGACATACGCCTTTAATCCCAGCACTAGTTAACCATAGAGGTCTGGAGGTCTACACAGACAGATAGGAAGTGATAGAGCTGGGCAGAAAGAGGAAGTGATGTAGCTGGGTGGAGAGAGGAAGTAAGATGGCAGGGCACAGAAAGGTAGACAGGCATGAGTATACAGGAAGTAGCTATCTTGGGCTGAGGATTTCCTAGCAGTAAGAACTTGTGGCTTGGCTTGTTCTATTTCTCTGATCTCTCAGTTTTCACCCCAATATTTGGCTCTGTGTTTTTTTTTATTAATAAGACTGTTTAGCAATTCATGTTGCAAGTGATCAAATTAAAGAGAACTTTATTCCGGGGAAAGAAGAAAGAAACAAAGCTTGGGGGCATTTTAGGGGAAAAAAGATAAAATAGTAAGTCAACATGCCAACCAGAGAGAAATGCGTAGTTACTTACCCGAATATAATTAGCATTAATGTAAGTACTCAATGCATCAGTTATATTTTTCGGTCTTAAACACACTCTGCTGAGGGGATCTAAGGAGGAAACCAGAGAGAACACATTGAGCAGACGTACTTTTCAAAAAGTCTCTAAAGCAACCATAAGCAGCAGAGAGAAGTGAGTAAGTTCAAGGCTATTAACCAGTGTCAGTGTTTGTCTTTGGTGTGCGTGAGTGTCCATCTCTTGATCTAGCTGTGACATTTGGCTCCCCCCACTGACTCCTGATTCTGACATAGGTCATGTCATGTTTTGCTGGAGTTCTGATTCTTGTCTCCTTTCTCATTTGGACCCTTCTCTTTTTCTTTAGAGATTGGATTTACAGCCCTACCTTTCTCCCACTCCTTCTGAAAAGAATCGGGCTGCCCTCACCCCAATTCTTTGTATTTCACTCCATCATCCGATCCAGCCCTTCAGGACCCTGCCTGGCCTCGCCAGCATGTGTTTCAGCAGTGTCCCTTGATTTGGTGAGATTGAAACATATGATCTCAGGATGCGTGTGTGGACAGGGCAAGCCAAGGGAAAAGGGTTAAAAACACAGCTCAACTTATCAAGCTTTCAGTCTGTTTATAAAAATAGCAAACATTATCGATCACTATTGGATGTCACACTGCTTTCAGTGCTTTAGAGATCTTAACATGATTTAACCCGTGAATCTACGAAACGTTCCCTCAGGTAGTGGCTACGCCTCTTTCAGCATTTTCCAAACTGAAATAGAATCTTGGTTCACAGGGGCGGGCCTTCACTCAAAACACAACAAAACTTCCTGTGTGTTTTTGGATGACCGGAAAGAAGCAGGATGACTGCAAAGATGCTCCGTGGACCAGTTAAGGGGTCAGGTGTGACCTGAGAGAGGGTAGGGAACTGGGGCTCAGCAACATGGACCTCTTTTGGGAGGTGGGCCTTCAGCTCTTGTGGGAGTTTCTCTGAGGGGTCATGGTGGACAAATTGTTCTGAAGTAGAGTAGAGTAGGCAGGTGTGTGTGTGTGTGTGTGTGTGTGTGTGTGTGTGTGTGTGTGTGTGCTGGGAGTGTGTCCTATGGCAGCCTTATCAGCTAGAGCCCTCACAGGACAGTTTCTGTGGAGAAGTCACGTGACACTAACCATTTCAAACCATGCCATTGCCTCCAGTTATTCTGAAATCACGGCAAGTCTCTACATTTCCTACAACACTTGGTTTGGGGAAGACCGGCCTTTACTTGCACAGGCCATTTCCACCCACTTTTGCATTCATCATGCTGCATTCATTTTAAAGAAAGTGTCTCCAAAATAGTGGAGGTAGCTAGAAGCGTCTCCTCCTCACCAGGCTCAGTCCATCCATGTTGTATAAAAGTGTCCTGTTGCAGCCGAGCGTTGGTGGCACACGCCTTTAATCCCAGCACTCGGGAGGCAGAGCCAGGCGGATCTCTGTGAGTTCGAGGCCAGCCTGGGCTACCAAGTGAGCTCCAGGAAAGGCACAAAGCTACACAGAGGAACCCTGTCTCAAAAAAACCAAAAAAAAAAAAAAAAAGTGTCCTGTTGCTCACAGTGTCCCAGGATTTTCTGCTAGACTGCTTTTTATTCCTCCATCTTTTTCTCTTCTGTTTCTGAACTCCGATGAGCTGCACTTTGACATCTGTCAACCGAAAAGATCCAAACTTTTTTTTGCAGAACACAAGATAAAGAAACAGAAAGAGGACCCACGGAGGTATAAACAGCCCTTGGTGACCAGGTTCTATGAGTGGCAGCGTGGGGGCGGGGCCTAACCGCTGGCCTTTGCGCAGACCCCTTGAGCTTCTTGCTGAGCGTGATGTGCAGCCATCTGGGGTCAGTCATCTACTGAAGCACACACAGAGAAGCATGTATAGTCGTGTCCCACACCAGATGTGCAGACACACGCCACCAGATGTGTGCCAGTGCTACTTATCTCCTGGGATTCACTCGCCCTTCTTTCTTTGGTGACAAGATCCCAGGTTCTTGCTGGGAGCCTGGACGTTTGCACAGTGTGTAACTAGCTCCCTTCTTACCATCTCTTGCAGTTAGTTGTGGCTACACAACTCGGTTGTCATTTGTAAATGAAGAGTGATGTGTATGACGTCACTTTACGGTCATGGGAATAAAAAAAGAGAGGCGGTGATTTCCTTTTACTGCTTTTTATTTCTTTCCACAGCTTGGGACACTGTTGTGGTGACCACAGTCTTGGACTGTGAGAATACAAGCAGGGCCTTAACCAGAGAGAAAGTTCTGGATGCACAACATGGCAAAGCTGCCAGATCAACCAGGGAAGCTTCTACCTGAGTGGTAAATACATTTCCAACTTATTTCAACCACTGATATTTTAGTTGTTTTTAATAAATATGTGTTAGTAATATATTATAATTATAATGAATAACATTCATATATATAATATATATGAATATATAAAATTTGTTTTAGAAGGATTAATATCGTCAGAATTCAGTTCTATATAGCTGTGTTCTGCATGTCTAGAATGTGTGAATAAGTTTCTTATATAAGCCTTAGACAGGAACTAAAGTCACGGTCCTCATATCGAATAAGTATCAAGTTCTACAAAGGCAAATGATTTTTTATCAATGTAAGAACTATTCCTTTCAGTTTAAAATGAAGCCCAAAGGCTCCATGACTTGGCCACTTGGACACCTACTGGGCTTACAGCAGCCTAGACAGTCCTAAATTGCTCAGTGTACTGATTCTTCCTCTTCTGTCTTGTAATAAACATACAGTCTATCTGCTGTAATGTCTAAATTCGGAAGAAATTATTTTTAGTTATTCTGTGTGCCACTAACCACAGGAAGCCATCAGCCACATGTGGAAATTGAATATTTGACAAGCGGCTAGTAGGAACTGAGGAATTGAAGTTTTCATTTCATTTAATTTTATAGTTTAAATTGGGAAGTTACTTTGCTCTAAGGGGCTAGTGCTTGCTCTTCTAGATAATGCAAGCCTGAAGGATGAATTCTAAGCTCTCCTTAGTGGAGGACAGCAGGCTTTAATTATCTTTACCTACAGCCTCATTGCCAGCTACATTCCCATCTATACTATATGATCTAGCTTGACAGCAAGGGCAATCTCTTGTAGATTTTAGGTATTTGTACATACTATCTCTTACACCTTCTTTACATGATAGTTCCTCATTCCTTGGGGCTCAGTCCTGCAAATGCACCTTTCAGAAGTCCTGGCTTTCTCTGAGAAATGAAGTATCCACTTCCTAGCCTGGTTTCCTTGACTTTTATTTCAGCATTTGCCATTTTGTGTTCTAAGTGCTCACATTTCTGCCTGCCCTCGATGGGTTGTGACAAGACCCTTGAGGGAAGGGACCACGTTTGACTCACTTCTGTGTTGTTTATGATTTCCATTTGATACTTAATTCCTAAAGAGTCCATTTTTAGTAGTTGTTATTTATACCTGACTCCTGCTTATTCATTCTCTTGTGTAGATACACTAACATTTACAGATCCTCATGTTGGTTGATGGGCATTTGTGTTGTTTCTATTTTTTAGTTATATGAACTATACTGCTATTAATATTTAATGTACAATTTTGGGTGAACTTATCTTATTTGGGTAATATATATAATAACTACACATATAATATATAAAATAACTTTTTTTTCCTGTGGTGAGGGGAAACAAGGCTAAGGTCTTGTGACATTAGGCAAACCCTCTACTATGAGCTGTATCCCCAAGACCCATCAAGCCTTAACTGTTGAGGAACTGCAGATTAAGCAGCTACTCTGCAGTCTTGCTAGCAACATTTAAAGGTTCAAATTTCTCTACATCCTTGTCAACATTTTATTGTGTATTCTTATCGTAATGATAATCATGGTGGATAGGAAGTGATGTCTCTCTTTGTTTCTGAGTTCTCTGATGGATAATAATGTTTATCATCTTTGATGCTTATTAGTCAGCTGTATGCCTTCTAAAAGGAGTTTCTAGTCAAGCACTTACCCTATTCTGAAAACTGCTTTGTTGTTTGTATATGTATGATTTCAGGGCTGACATTTTGGTAATAGATAACCAACTGGGGAGCTCTTTCCTGGGGAAGACCGTTTTTCCTGCTCTCAGCATTCCTTAGTTACCTCTGGTTCTTTGCCTAAGGTTAGGACTTCATGAGATTATCTATTAGTACTTAACATTATATGGATTGAACAGGCCATATTTATATATTAGGAATGTGCATAAGTATATATGATATATATGTACATACACCATATAATATATATGCTTATATAGTATAGAATATATATGCATGTGTAATGTATATAATATATGTGAACACACAAAGAAAAAAGACATCATGAGTCTGAGGGAGAGCAAGGCAGACATATGGGAAGGGTAGGGGGAGGAAAGGGAAGGGAGAAAATGATATAATTATATCTTAATTTCAAAAAATAAAAAAATATTAAATCCTAAAAAATTGCTTTGCTGTTTTTAATATTGGCCTGTTAGAATACGTTTTAGATTGTGTATATAAGTCTCTTATCAAATGTTTGTTTTGTAACTATTGTCCCATTCTGTGGGTTATATTTTACTTTTTTATGATGACATTTGAAATGTAAAATTTTAGTATTCCAATGAAGTGCATCCCATTTGTCTTTTGGTGGCTTGTACTCTTGGTGTCATCTAAGAAACCATTGGCTACGTCAAGCTTCTGAAAATCTGTGCTTTCTCTCTCTTTCTTGTTTAGCTCCTATCTACATGCAAGTATCTGAATTAATTTTTATATATGGTCCAAGGCAGGATTCAACTTCTTTTTTCCTTCATGCATGGAATTATTTAACTCTAGGACGAAAATCAGTTTACCCATGATGTGTGGTGCAATGGTGCTTTAGAACCATGGATCTTCTGGAATTGTGAGCTGGTCATTATGATGATAACATGAAATAAAGTTATTCTACTTCAGATAACTTTAGCTGTGACTAGTCTTGACCCTACATATTTCAACCCTAAGTTTAGTGTCTATTAGGTGTTATGAGGGTTGGAAAGGGTGAGGTGGAAGTGAATGGGTGACATGGTTTCACAGGACAAGATATTAGCTCAAGAAACTTACTCGGCAAAATGGTCTTATAACGATTTTTCGTTCCATGACGTGGAATATCAATTTCTTTGGGATCCACAAAGTTCATTGGTATTTCCTGCAAAAATAAATGATATCAAATTGTGTATCTAATGCTGACGCAAAGAAAATCTTCACAAAGGGCATTGGCTCTGTGATATACTGGACTTCAAAGTCATTTATAAAACAACAGACTATCCTGCTGGCTGACCAACATCTTTCCTTTCATAAACAGGTAAAATGCAGCCTGTGTGCTGACTTCTAAGAAGCATCCCTGTGTGTTTGGAAGTACTATTTTGTATGTAGTTACTACAGAGACAGAAAACACACTGCTTGGATAGTAAGTGTTGCTGTTACATCACTTAGGAGAATACTTTAAAAAAACACAATATATTCACCTTTCTTCAAAAAGCTTTTATAAGATCAGCAAAAATTTCAGTCTTTTAATATCAATTGTGATTCTTTTAGAATCATTAAAAATTCCCTCTGAAAGTGATAGTGTCAAGGATTATGGAATTGTATTGTTGTGTTGATCCATGTGCTGAAATGTTTTTAAATTAAGAGCTCTTTTATAATTGCAGTGTTTCATTTGTGGTTATAAACGGAATACTTTTGAGAAAAGGGATCCACTTTTCTCCTGCTTAAGAAGAATAGAACATTCTTATCTAGGAAGAATATTTATCACATGACTCAAATAATCAAAGAGGGAAGAGTTAGGATGGAAGTGGCTCTATGTCTACCCATGAGACCTAAAACTGAGGGTATCCTTATATGACTGAACTCAAGTAACGAGCAAGAATTTTCTAAAGGACATCGGCAAATATTTTAAGATTTGCTTATAAACATACAGTATTTCTTAACATAAAGTTCTTAAAAGGACTGAAAAAAAAATCAAGGTGATATGAAATAAAATGACTGTTGTGTTATTTGGTGACTAACGAACATTAAATCCTCCCATCTTATAAAATATCTTGGTCTTACATTGTTTTCATGCATACATATGATGTACTTTGACCACACTCACTGCCTCCTATTTTTACAAGTTCCCTTTGTTCCAGTTTTCTTTGGAAAATGAAACGAGGGAGCTCAGCCAGAACTTCACTCAAGGTGTCTCCATATTCTGCCACTCGGAAAACTCCAGAAGAGCCAGGCTATATCATGAACTGAAAACTCGGTTACAGAAAAGAGCAACTCTCTTTGAAAAGAGCCACTTCATTAATTTTTTTGTTATTTTAGACATTGAAGGGAGTCTACTCCACTGAAACATTTAAGTTTCTTAGTTCCAAGTCATCAAAATAAAGTTGTTGAATATTCAAGAGAAAGCTTTTCTTTTCCTTTTTCTTTTCTTTTCTTTTTTTTTTTTTTGAGGCAAGATCTCGTGTAGCCTTGGCTTACCTCCAACTGGCTGTGGAGCTAAGGGTGACCCTGGACTTCTGATCCACCTCCCTCTACTTTTGAGTGGCATGCACCACTATTTCAGGTTTCTATGGTTCTGGGGACCACACTCAAGGTTTCATGTACGCTAGGCAAGCACTCTGCCAACTAATGCAACTCCCCAACCCACATGCTCATTTTTGATCACTTTAAAAAGTCAGTCTGCTTTGACAATGCCTCAGAGAAGGTGACATTTTTATGGCCCTCCTTTCTCTTTCTCTTTACTCTGTTTTCTGACACACATCGACAATCTGTCAGGATCTCACATTGTTGCTCTCCTTTTTGACCTCATCTTTCCTTCCAGGGAAGTAGGCTATGTTAAAGGCTTTTTCTTTTTTCTTTTTCTTTTTTAATTTTATTTTACAATACCATTCAGTTCTGCATATCAGCCACAGATTCCCTTGTTCTCCCCCCTCCTGCCCCCCTCCCCTTCCCCCCAGCCCACCCCCCATTCCCACCTCCTTCCGGGCAAAGCCTCCCCTGAGGACTGAGATCAACCTGGTAGACTCAGTCCAGGCAGGGCCAGTCCCCTCCTCCCAGGCCGAGCCAAGCGACCCTGCATAAGCCCCAGGTTTCAAACAGCCAACTCATGCAATGAGCACAGGACCCGGTCCCACTGCCTGGATGCCTCCCAAACAGATCAAGCCAATCAACTGTCTCATCCATTCAGAGGGCCTGATCCAGTTGGGGGCCCCTCAGCCATTGGTTCATAGTTCATGTGTTTCCATTCATTTGTCTATTTGTCCCTGTGCTTTTTCCAACCCTGGTCTCAACAATTCTCGCTCATATAGACCCTCCTCTTTCTCGCCAATTGGACTCCCAGAGTTCTTCCCGGGGCCTAGCCGTGGATCTCTGCTTCCAGATCCCTCAGTCACTGGATGAGGTTTCTAGCACGACAATTAGGGTGTTTGGCCATCCCGTCACCAGAGTGGGTCAGTTCAGGCTGTCTCTTGACCATTGCTAGCAGTCCACTGTGGGGGTATCCTTGTGGATTTCTGTGGGCCTCTCTAGCACCTTGCCTCTTCCTATTCTCATGTGGTCCTCATTCATCATGGTCTCCTATTCCTTGTTCTCCCTCTCTGTTGTTGATCCATCTGGGGTCTCCCGCTCCCCCAAGCTCTCTTTCCCTCGATCCTCGCCCTTCATTTCCCCTACTTATGACCAGGCTGTTCATGAAGATCTCATCCATTTCTCCGTCATTGGGTGACCTATTGACAGCCCCAGAACAGGCACTAGATGTCTTTGCTAGGCAGTGCGACCATTAATGGGCTCTGTCATCTCTGGGTCCCTTTTGCTTCACATATAAAAACACGACACACAAGGGTGTCTCATTTTTAAAATTCCACATTGGTATTTTACTTTGGAAGCTTGATGACAGTTGGTGTCATTAATAGCGAGGCTAGCAGATTACTGATATTTCTCAACTAGTCTGGTTCCAGATATCTGAACTGACCACAGAACCATCTATTTATTATACTTAATCACTATAGCTCAAGCTGTGTAACTGCTTCGTGATGTAAGGGCATCTAAGTGAGTACTCCCTCAGGCAATACCTGGAAAGTAGACTCTGACTCCGTTCTCTGTGTGTAACATCTTACCGTACATTAAGGTACTGGATGCAATACTGATTTTTCAAAACTGAATGTCATACACCACCTACCACCCTTTGAATCCCACACTTGGTCTTTCTTGAATCATTGCCCAAGTTAAAAAACAATAAACAAAACAAAACAAAACCCTTGAGTACTGCCCATTTCTTTTGGCTACCTCATTTAATGAAACAAACATTTTGCTCAGTGTTATGAATTCTCTCAATTTCTCTGAGCATATTTTTAGTGTTGACACATTCTGAGTTCTTGTTTCCATGGAATTACCTCCAGAATCTCCAGTCTGCTCCTGTCTAGTACCTGCAGATGCAGTGGCTTTTCTAAAGTAAGGCTAAGTCCCATTCCTAAAAACGTATTAAAATTTGTGGGTTTTTTTTTTCCCTTTCTTATGTTTCTGGGGCTCAACTTTTGCCACTTTCCATTTTGATTTCAGTGCTCCAGGAAACCCGAACGATTCAGTTCCCCACAATCACAGAAAGGCTGTTTCCTAAGCTCGAAATGCCTTTCTCTGCCCGACTCTCCAGTGCCACCGCTGACTCTTACCGGCTCTGAGTCAGTCAAGAATCATATCATCGCCTGAACCATCAACCAATGGGTGAGGAGACAGCTGGTCTAAAGCCATGGCTCTTTACCGTTTGCCTCGCAACCATTTGCCCACAGTGAGCTGCCTGAGAGAGGGCAGCACCATTTCCAGCTCTAGTGCCGAGAGTATTAAAACTGAGTAAGAAAGAGCAGGCTCACCATGAATTCACTTTGAAGTAAGTGGGAACTTGCCACAACGTCCCTCAGCTGTGGCCTTGTGAGGATGCGGCTGGCCGACTGCAGGTACTCCATGGCTATCTTCTCCCGGGGAGTTGGGACGGCCATGAAAGGTTCCACATTCCCCAGGCTACTCATGTCCAGTGTAAGAGAGACATTGGAACCTCGTCTACATGGGGGAAAGAATGTTATTGCATTTAAATATTACATGTATTACTTTGATCATACAGACTGTCTTTTTTGCACAAGGACACAGTTCAATGATATCTGTCTAGAAACAAAGGATATATTTGTATATATATGTATATATGTATATATATTTGGTATCATGACTGACTACAGTAGGTCTCCATAGTTTCTTTATAGGAAACTGGCAATTTTATTGCTGCAAACAATTCTGAATTGAGAACATAGGTTATTAGTAAACATACTTGTTGAAGAAATAAGATGGTTAATAATTTTAACAAAAAAAATCAGAAAAAGTAAACACATTTAAATTGAGAAATCATGGGTAATACAAAAGAATATGTATTTTTATGTATGTCTGAAAGTTGAAAATATATATCATAGTCATTACATGCTTTAGCCATTTCACAATGTAGATATACTTCAAAATAGCATGTACTATACCATGAACAAACATACCTTTGATTGATTAATTAAAACATAATAAAATGAAAATAGCAATCTCTACTATAGTTCAAATGATTGCACTAATACAGAATGTAAATGTTTTAAAATGTATGCATGTACATAAATGTATGTACTATAACTTTATAGCAAATGTGGTTGTGCATACCTGAAATTCTGGAGGCTGGGAGATCAGAGGCAAGAGGATCAGGAGTTCAAAGTCATTCTCAGTTACATAATGTGTTTGAGGCCAACCCGGGCTACACATGTCTATCTCAAAAACAAGCAAACAGGAACCAAATCAAACAAATTGAAAACAACTTTGTAATTTATATCTGCACATATATATGTACATATGTATATATGCTATTCATTTAATTTTGTAAAGCCTGTAAGAGGCCATGGAGATCACAGACCTATAGGCTAAGTTTCAGTTTATTGTTTTAAGAATTGCTGGGCGGTGGTGGCCCACGCCTTTAATCCCAGCACGCGGGAGGCAGAGCCAGGCGGATCTCTGTGAGTTCGAGACCAGCCTGGTCTACAAAGTGAGTTTCAGGAAAGGCACAAAACTACACAGAGAAACCTTGTCTTGAAAAAAAAAAAAAGAATTAATTTGTTAGGCTGGCTTAGAAAGCAAGGGCCTTCATCGTGGCATCCTCATACATGTGTGCCCTTAAACTGCTTCATTCCCCCCCTCCCCCATAGCACTCTCCCAGTGTGCCTTGGCTAGTTCCCCCACCCCACCCCAGTTAATCCAGCATTCTGCCTTGCTGTGTTAAGTATTCCTTTACTCTATTTCCCACCTCCCTCAAGAGAATTTGATGGTCATATAAGTGCTTAAGCATTTCTTTTCTTTATTCATGTCTATCGTAGGTCATGGGAATTGGAAGTGTCTGGACTTTTTAGGGTTTATGAGTTCTCAATTCTTTCAAAGAAACACTGGGCTGACTGGATATTTCACAGATGCATTTGCTGGTCACTAACATGATCATATGTAAGTTCTCTCTGTGAGGACATGTAACCATGTGCATCACCTTATCTACTGCAGATTCATATACTGTAATCTTGGTATTCTAGCACACTGTTTTTTTACTCTCTCAATACTGGACTTTTCACCGTCTGATGTGTGTGTGTGAGAGCCTTTCACAACAACAGCATACAGTTTTCTTTCATTTCAAATGTTTTACCTTAAATACTTTAGTGCTTGAAGGATTCATCATCATATATCTGCGCTGTCAGGCTTACCAATGTTTCTTTCTTTCCTGTACTTGGATATTTAGCTTTTCCCTCTGACTCTTAAAAAAAATAACATCAAAGGCCTAAGGAGATGGCTCAGCAGGTAAAGGGCCTGCGGGAGGACTTGAGTTCAGATGCCCAGGAATCATGATAAAAAGGCCAGTTATGGCAGAAGGCATCTACAACCCAAGCACTGGCAGCCAGTGGGAGACCGTTAGAGACAGGCAGATTCCTGGGCTTTATTGACTAACCAGCCTAGCCAAACCCTTAAGCTTCCGGTTCAGTGAGAGACCCTGACTCAAAAATTAATGGGAGCAGGGAATGAAGAATCCACTCAGTATTACCCTCCTGCCTGCACACGCATGCATATGCATAATCAATTGATATCAACATGTCATTCTTTTTTGGAGTGCCCGTGAAATACATTTTCTCATTCTACCATTATTATTAACTCTTTGGGGTTGCTGAGGTAGAAAGAGATGGGCAGCACCCTGAATGTTCTATGACATATTACCTATTTGGTAGAGAGGTGTATGTGCACCTGGGCTTTTTTGTTTGGGGCTCTTATTGTTGACTGAAATATATGATTTCTTGTGTTTCTGGGTAGGAAGTAGACACTGGAGGAGCAGCAAAGAACGGTTCTGCTTTTAGGCCAAGAATTTAATCTATTTTTAGTGAGAAACTGTTTTTTAAAGTTTTTCAATCCAGTGGTACTTGCCTTTAATTTTGTAGGAAATCCTGGTTCTGATTATGGTTTGTTTTAGTTTTAGTGTATTTGTGAGAATTTGGCTTTTGCTGTCTTTTTTTAATTTTTATTTGTTTTTTTTTTCTCAGAAAGGAGTCTGGAGATGTTGTTTCTGGATTGCTAGCTAGAGGCCACTTTAAAGCACAATGTCATTCAATTTTCATTCACAATAGACTAAGTGTCTACCTACAGTCTGTCACTAGGGAGACACCCTGAGCTGCCGAGGTTTAGCAGATGGTGAGGTCTCTTCCACTTACAGTGGCAGGGCAGTTGTGTGGAGGAGGGATCATTTGAACTGGACCCTGGTCATTTCAGAGACAGCCTCGGAGGAGAAATGGTATGGGAGAAGAACATGGAAGAAGACTTTGAGAGAAACAGAGCAGTCTGGGCTGCAGCTCAGTTGTGCAAAATGTATTTTGGAGTCGGGAGCTGGTTTTGCCGGGGGGAGATGAGGTGGGAGGCAAGAGCTGCAGAAACCACATGGCTATTAGAAGCTGCCTAAGTTCGTCAGAGAGAGTCACAACATCGACATCGATGCCTACCAACTTTTGTTTGGCATCTCTCACACACCGTGCCCACACCTGGAGATCCGGAGCCTCTCAGCTCCCATGTCTAAGTCTTTGATGAACGAGTTTTCTGAATGGTCTGTGGTCAGCTGAGAGCTGTGAAACCCCTCAGTAAGGGACACCAGCTTTGGTTTAGCAAGAGAAAGAAGAAAGAAACCCAATATATTAAATTTCTGTTAATTTGTCAACTACTGTTACATAGCATTTTTGCCTTTGGAAGTACTGTTTTCCCTTATTTTACAGATGAAAAAAAAATACCCATATTTGAAACACAGTTGTCGAACAAAGACAATTCAAGTTATAGTATTAAGTGCAAGCTCTTTTTGCTTTGCCTCCCAAAGTGAGAGTGTGTTGGCAGATTATGTTAGACTGTATGTGGAGTTGAAAGTCAAGCACTTGGGAAGGGGGAGGAGCCAAGAACAGTATTCAGATACAGATTTTTGTCTTCAAAGCATTTTTGTGTGGGCTCAAATCTTGCCTGTCCATATCCTTAATGTGCTCTTCCTAGGGTTACTTAGCTTCTCTGCATCTCAAATTTTTTTTCTGTCTCTTTAAAGTGAGTAAATGATCAAGTAAACGTACTTACAGAGTTACTATACAGGCAACATACAAAGGATGATGTCAGTGGCTTATGAAAAGTAATGCATGGGCATTATTAAATTTAGCCGACAATGAACAAAATCCTTTCTAACTCTCACTTTTGGCATTTCTCTAAGGGAACTATTTTAGGACACTTCCATAAGAATTGCAAATTGTTTTGATTGAGATTAACTTGAATGCTTTGAAATCAATGGCTATAACCTACACATTTGCCGCTCAAGAAAGATATAGCTTGGTGGTAGCCTATTACCTTAAAAGTTCCCTTTATTATGGCAAATCCATTTGCCCTGAAACCTAGACAATCCCACAGCAATGCACCTCACCACCTCAGACAATGTCTCAAAGTTCAGCTGTAGAATTAAACTTGCACCGGCTGTCGGTCTCACAAAGAGCATTTTCCACAGAACAGTCTTATCATGGTGACAGCTCTCCCGAGCCTGTCGTAAAATACGATGGTAGGATGTTGTTAACTTGGGAAAAATCTCTGCTTTTGTTAATTCTTATTTTCAAAGAACAAACAATATTTAGATTGATTGATACGGTGCCATTAGGGAATTGAATCAGAAGGATCAACTTATAAGAAGTACCACATTTGGAGACTTAGGCATCTGCTTAGAGCCGAGAGCTTAAACATATACCCATATTTTAATTTTTCCTGATGAAAACGATGTGTTTACTGTGGGAATATATAAAATTTGGACATTTGAAAATGGAACTAAAGTAACTCATATTCATGCTTTTTGCTATCATTTAAATTGACTTTGAAATCTTCCTAATTTATAGGGATCAGTGACGGTGGCTAATTGCTACAGTTTTGATTTCTTTGGTTCAAGAAATGGATGAATTAATTAATCTTCATTGTTTATTTCTAGCTCCTTACCTTTGAGAATTTTGTTTAGCATCACTGATATATTACTATGACATTTGTGGTATTACCCTGTTTCTCAGACATGTTTGTGGCAAATACCAGTCTATTGTTGCCTTAACACACTAAAATTGTTAAAAATTTATGTTTATGCTCAGTTCAGCACATTGACCTTTCTGAATACGCAGTAATTTACTATTTTACATTTATTTACTGCGTGTGTCTCTATGTGTAACTGCACCTGTGTCAAGGTCAGAGGGAAACTTTAGGGCAGTTTCTCTCCAGCCACTTGAGCTCTAAGGAAGGAGCTCATGGCCTCGGAGCTGGCAGCAAGTTCCTTTACTTCACAAGCCATCCTACCAGCTCAGAAATGTGTTCTTTAGAAACTTAACCATTCAATCTAGTGGTAATTCATTTGGGGCTATGGGCAAAGGTGAATTCCCAAGTTCTTTGTTGTTGTTAATGTTTCTCTCAGATAGCTAATCAGCATATTTAACACAACTTACAGAAAAATTCAGAAAAGGTTATGTTTTAGTCAATACTTTCTTTTTTTTTTAACTAGCTATCTTTGACTATGATCTGAAGGGCAAAATTTGATTTTATTAAACTAAGGACATATGAGCTCGTTCCAGTAAACACCACAAATTAAGTAGAAATGAGGGCAAAATTTGACAATTTGAAATCAGAGCAAACTTTATATTTAGGAAAATTAAAATGAAGATAGGTTTAGAGGGAAAAAATATCCATCAAAATAACAGGAGATCTTAACTTTTAAAAACAGAATGTGCAAAAGTCAGAACTTGAACTCCTATTGAAAACTTCGCCTCTATTTTGCTGGGCAAGTGTGAAAAATGGTTTAGACATTTTTATGCCTCTCGATCTCTGGTGCACAAAAGGGAAGACAATAAAAGAACTTTATCAAGTTCCCCCTGTAACACTAATTATTATTTATGCCAAAAAGTAAATAGGAGGGAGGAAATTCAAAAGATACCAATGCAAACAATTGAAGGAAAAAGCAAATTCTTAAGGCAAGGTAAGAGAAACGCAACAAACAGCCGGCTAATTACAATTAAGTCCAAAGGAAAACACACATAAATATTATGAGCCAGGGCCACACTGAACTCAGCAAGGGAATATAAACAACTCTGTTGAAAATGGCCATTTCTGTGCTACTGTTCTTCATCGCCATGAAGTGGGAAGAAAACAGTGCTAAAAATACCCAAGCACTTCAACTCAGCACTGGAGCCTCTCAGAGACCACACATCTACTTTCCTGGAAGGCGAGGGATGTAACACTTGGCCTTAGACGCTGGATTCCGGCAGTTCTCTGTGCATGAGACACTTGGCCAAGAAGAACTAAGACTTCCAGCGCCTCCGCACTCAGTGTCCCCAAAGTAGCAAAATGAAGGCAGAAGAAAAAATGATACAAACACAATCATTTCACCCGTGCTCTAGGCAGATACGGTTCTCAACTACTGGATGAGGAAGCGACCGGCCAGTGAGAAATGCTGGCAGCTGCTTACATCCAAGCCTTGGAGGAGAATGGAAAAGTACACAGCTCAAAGGCTATACGTACAACACAGCCATTTGTGTAGAACTGTCTCCACAGCACCCGCCTCTGATCTCTCAAGATGAGAAATGAGAACCTAACAGGTCTTCCCTCCCGACTGGAAAGCAGGAATCTGGGGTCCTCAGTCCTTCAGTCCGATCTTCGCCCTCTGTGACCGATGACCACTTTAAATCTGAATTTAATCATTAAAGATGAGCTTACAGCCTTCTATACCCATCCACCTTGGTGTTTTCACTCTTTTGATTCAAGTTGCTCACACGCTTAGTTTTCTAGGAGACGCTTAATTACAAAGAAAGGAAACTAGAGAAATCCTTGTTTCTTTAAACAGCAAAGGTAAAGCTGGAGAGATGGGCCCTTCACCTGGTGAGACTGACTGGCCTCTGCATCTGTTTACAACTTGACATTCTGCAACCATTTTGTTCCTTTAGGTGTTAATGTTTAAGACTATTTAACAATATCTTCCCCCTCCCCCACATCTCTTCACTTTCAAGTCAATTCTGGATGGTACCTTCTATCTCAATCACTTGACAAATGAAAGGGTGAAATGTTGAAAACAGGACAGAAGACAGAATTCTAAGAAAGTTAAACTGTGACGTTCCTGAAGTGTATAGCAGTTGAAATAATATGAGTAGGTAATATGACTACCCAGGCTAAAATTTCCCAAAGGCAAATTCTGCAGGGAAGACATGAATGAAACTAAGAAACTAAGCGTAAGGGATCCCAGGCAGGTATGGGCCCAGGAAGATGAGAAATGCACATTACTCTACACTAAAAAAAACAAAACAAAACAAAAAAAATCTTGTAATGTGGAGAACATCTTTGTTGTAGGAAATGAGGCATTTTTCTACCTCCCACTGCCCTGGGAAGAATGCTGTTCTTTTCCCTGTTGAGTGATTACATAAAATGTTTTCAAGTTCCTATCATGATACCCAATCTTCCTACCTCTGCCTCTTGAGTGCTCAAACTAAAGGCATGCCTACCACACCCAGCCAGTCTCACATTTTATATATTCTAAGACAAGGTAAATTTACAACTGAAAAATCAAAATTCAAATCATCATTCAAACACCCAGGAAGCAGAAACTGGTGGGTTTCTGTGCGTTCAGGACCAGCCTGGTCTACATAGCAAGTTTTAGTCCAGCCAGGACTGTATAGTTAAGACTCTAGGTTAAAATACGAAAACATACAAACAAATAAACAAATAGCTCTAACAACAATCCCCCCCATACACAGTGAAAACTCATACATGCATATGTATACATGTGAAATATATAAAGTAAACTTGTTACAATGTTCTCTGGGCCCTGACCTTGGAAACTGATTAAATCAATGTTTTACCACACGAGTTAGACTTAAACTTCCTTGGCCTCAGACTGCAGCCACAGGGTTAAATCACATGGTAAAAGGTAAAGGAACATAAACATGTCATTGTTTTCCCCCAGCTTGGAATCATGTGCATCACACACTTGTGTGAGTAACTGTAACAGTAACTATATGGTCTTACCTCACTGTGTTGATGTAGCTATGTGACAGCTTTGGGAGCCTGCACTGGAGTATTCGAGAAAAGTTAGGAGTTGGGAGAACTGGTTAGTGAGTCAGTTTGCAGCAGTTAAGTTTGTAAGCAAGGTCAGTGGTCACCTAAGTTGGGACTGTTTTTTGTACCTCATACATTTAAAATGTATACCTCATGTTCTTACAATGAACTGGTTTATTTTTTTTCTATTTTTGAAAAATAAGATCTGTCCACTGGACAAAGACTAAAATAAAAAATACCTTTAAAACGAAGAAAACATCTCCAATAATAAATGGAGTAGCCTCTAATGTTATTGTGACTGTTCTTCGAATCTTTGTTACAATGACTTGTATGTATGATTTCAGAGCTGACCACTTGGTATTACCAACTGGGGCCCCTTTGCTGAAGAGGGCTGTTTCTCCTGCTCTCAGCATTCCTTAGCTGCCCATCGTTCTTTGTCTAGGGTTGAGGCCCTGTGAGATTTCCTCCTTCCACGCTAGCAGGAGTGTCTTTCTTGTCAGTGAGTTGTTTTAAAATCTAAGTCAATAGATCATCAGCAACACGGGGTATGGAAGAAACCTGAAGACAGACTCCTAGGGCCTGTCGGGACAGCTCAAGCCCTCTTTGTGTTTGATGCAAACTCTTCTAGCAGCTCCCTAGGAAGCCCTCCAACCCTGCCTTCTAAGCTTTCAAACCCTTCCAGCAGCTCTCTAGTAAGTCTTCTTACCTCTAAACTCTCCTAGTTCAGAGTGTTTTCTCCAATATTGCATTATAGTAACTTTTACTAGAAAATAAGACTGAAAATACAATAATAAAGCCTGCCATTAGCTCCCTCAGACATGATGCTTCCCAGTCTAGTCCCTGTGTATTTCTCCAGTCTCATCTGGAATAGCCTTTCCCTGTCTGTGTCTGGGCAGGCAGTGAACTACAACTCAATTCAGGTCTGTCTCTTTTAGATCCATACCCCCAAATGTAGGAGCTCTTCCCCAGAGCAATTTTTGAATATATTCATAACATATTCAATATATATATATATATATATATATATTCACTAGAAATGATTTTCTATGCAATGTGAACAAAGATGCAAGCTTCAGTTCTCCCTCTGTACCCACTGGTAAGTGAAAAGCTACCCTTTATTGTCTATGTGAATAGATGGTTACAAATAAATTGGAGAGGGTGACGCAATCTGGTGGCTTGTACAGTTCTTCCAGAAATACGGAAACTGAAGGATCACTTTAGATGAGGGTTTTAAGATTTAGTGAAAACCAGATGTGGTGGTACACACCTATAATCCTAGCATGTGGGAAACAGAGGCAGGAGCCTGATTTAGGCTACCTTGTAAATACTAGGCCACCCAGGGCAGCCTAACAAGAACCTGTGTGAAAAAAAATGAATACATAAGATAAAATAAAACAAGCAAAACTAATGACATTTAGACTGTGTAGGCACAAGAAATGCTATTTTTAAAAATTTGCTGTAAAACTTGTGTAAATACCCATGAAGTTTCAGCCTTAACATATTAAAGACCTGCGAAGATTTTTTCAAACAAAAGAATAAAAAAAAGCAGTATACTGTTTCCAAACCAAGAATGATTAATTTTTATCTTTTTCTGGCACTTGGTATTGTTTTGGCTGTCACTCATGATGAGGGGGCTGTTTCCCTTTTTAAAAAAGAACAAAATGTTGGTAGCTCTAATTTTAATTCCTGGCTTTAATTTTTCCTCATTCCTACAGTGATAATGAAGAAATATCAGGCCTCAATGAAGAAACCAAGCTTTCTGATATGAGAAATCTGAATTTCAGTTGATTTGTGTATAAGCATGAACATGGATATACATTCATATATGCCCAACATTTTGTAAGTAGCACATATAATTAATTCACCATTCATTCATATAACTACCAAGGAACCCTCTCAGTTCACAATGGAGTAAATGTAGTTACTTTCAAGAGCGGTGATGCCCATGGTTCTAACCATCCACTGACTTCAGCTCACTCATGAATCATCAGAAAGTATACATGTTTTCTAACAGCTCTGGATGAACTGGGAATGGCAGAGAAATTTCTCAACCTGATGAAAGTCACGCACAAAAGCCCTTCAGCTAACGTTTGCTTAACAAGGAAAGATTTAGAACTTCCTAGGCAAAACCATCCTGAAAAAGAACAAAGGCACGGGGTGGGGGGGGGGGAGATTCACATTTTCTGAGTTCAAAATTTCTACGAAGTTACACTAACAGCAGCAGCAGCAGCAGTAACAATGACAACAAAAAGAAGTATTGCCAGAGCTGGGCAGTGGTGGCACACGCCTTTAATCCCAGCACTTGGGAGGCAGAGTCAGGCCTATCTCTGTGAGTTCGAGGCTAGCCTGGTCTACAGAGAGAGATCCAGAACGGGCACCAAAACTACACAGAGAAACCCTGTCTTGAAAAACCAAAAAAAAAAAAAAAAAAAAAAAGTAATGCCAGAAAGATAGATATACAGAAAAATGGAAGAGAATTAAAAATCCATATGTCAGCAAAGAGATATCCCAAACAAGATTGCAAGGGGAAGTTGCTTCAATGGGAAGTTGTAAGGAAGGTGGAAGGGGGAGCTGGTGAGCCTTTGCAGAAGCTGTAACTCTCACTCACTGCTCCTTAAAGTGTGAAATGGTCTAGCCATGGGGGAAAAGCAATAAGCTTCATAACGCTAAGCCTGTGGGTCTCTGCTACGCCCTCTCCATGTATGTTACGGCAAATCCTCTGCTACTGAACTGTACCCCTAAGTCTCACTTTATTTTTTTTTTATTTTGAGACAGGTTCTCACTAAACTGTACAGGCTGGCTTGAACTCGGGTAGCCCACACAAGACTTGGATTTGAGATCCTCCTGCTTCAGCTTCCAGAACTTGTGAGGTTATAAAGACTGTCCCACCAGGTGGGCTGGGGCACGCATTCCTTCTAATCTTTATACCAGATTCCTAAACTTGTTTTTAGTTGCTGGAGAGAAACATTTATAAAGTTAATTTTCGCAAAGGAAAAAAAATTGCCTTATGATAGAATTATTTGTGTAGTTTATTAAAACCATGTGTAGTGGTCCACCTCTGTAATCCAAGTGCTTGGGAGACAGAGGCAGGCAGGACCATCTTGAGTTCAAGGTCAGGATCGGGTACATAGCTAGACCTTATCTATTGACTGACTGATTGAATTTCGAGCCTAGCGTGACCTTAAACTCCCTATGTAGCTGAAGAAACTGTGAACTTCTGATCTCTCCCCCTCTACTTCCTGAATGCTAGGACTACAGGTATATGCCACACCACACATCAATAACACCACTGATTTATGCAGTGTTGGTGATACAACCTAGGGCACCGTGAGTGCCAGGCAAGCATCCTACCAACTGAGCTACAGTCTCACCTTCAGCCTGACTTACATCTAACCTGGCATTGTGGCCCAGGTCTGTAATCCCAGCATTCAGGAGGTAAAGGCAGGAGGATCATTAATTCAAGGTCAGCCTTGCTACTCAGGGAGTTTGAGACCAGCCTGGGGTTCATTAGATCCTGGTTTAAAAAAATAAAGTGATTGCTTCTAATGTCTATCTTGTCCAACACTGATCACAAGTGTCTACAAGATCTCAGTTACTCTATATAAGAAGCAGATATCTGGGCTGAAGGGATGGCTCATTAGTTAAGAGCATTGGATGCTCTGCCAAAGGACCTAGGTTTGATTCCCAGTACTCACATGACAGCTAACAACCGTCTGTAACTCCCATTCCAAGGGACCCTACACCCTCTTCCTGCCTCTGGTGGCACCAGGCACAAGTGGTACACAGACATACATGCAGCCAAAATACTCATACACACAGAATCAAATTAAATTTAAAAAAGAAGCAGATAAATTATGTCATTAACCAAGGCACCTCAAAATCCACCTTTACCTAAAATGAACTCCCAGTAAGAATTATGAAAATCTGCTGCTTCCAAAGCTTCCCCCTGAATGTTCAGCCAAGAACAATAATTTACTTAAATACCCATTCCTGTGTTTGTTCTGCGTTCATTTAAAAGCGTACCACCCACAAATGCAATTGTGGGCTTTGGTCAGAGAGGCACGTTGCAAATAAACCAGGGTGGCCATTGCCCTCTAGGAGTTACTGGCCTTTCACCCGGGGAATTGCAGAGTAGGGAGTCGCTTCCTTTTGGCCAGTGAAGAGTCAGTGACCGTAGTTAACGACTGTATTTAACACACCATCACTCCTCAGGTGGAAGGAAGGAAGGGGCCAATTACCTGGAAGAGCTGTGCCCCTGATAAAAATGCGGGTCTGGCCACCATGATGGCCTTCCTGCCAGTGTAAATACATAATCATCTTATCAGTGCCGTCTGAGATAAGGAGAGAAGTTTAAATATAAATTATTGACTGGAGTTGCCAATAGTTAAAATAGGCTTTTCCCCCTCTCAAGGGAATGAGACTTGTCACCCAGATGCCATTTGTAATAACTCATTGTTATTTCTGGGTCTTTTCTCATCCACTGACAAGTGCGATAATTGCAAGATAACCCTGAGGTTCAAGGGGCCTTTGGCCTCAGTGCAGGCATCGCACAGGGTGGGCAAGGTACAGACTCTGAGCCTTTACTGTGCTTCCTTGACTATATTGTACCCAGAGGGATACAGCAAAAATACAGGCAGAGGAACTGGCAATAAAAAAAAAAAAGAATACTTCTGGAATTCAAAATATCATATACATTTTAAGAACCAAACCGGTATTTGTCATGTAAAGTACACTTTGACACTTGTGGGATAGGAGACACAGCCCTTCCTTTCCTAGAAATAAAAATACACACGTCAACCAAATCAAATAGAATGAAAAATTACCTAGAAACACCTTCTGACTAATGTTTTAGAAGCAGCTAACATTCTTTGGTATAACATTAAAATCATGCATATGCCCCTTTTTGTGGAGGTGTGATTTATATACCACAAAGTTCACATTTCTGAAGTGTACATTTAGGGTAGTCGCTGAGTTGGATAAGACAGGGTGGCATGTGCCTTTACTCCAAGCATTGTGAGTTTGAGGCCAGCTAGGTCTACACAGTGAGTTCTAGAAGAGCCAAAAACAAACAAACAAACAAACAAACAATCAAACAACCAGCACAGTAAATTTTAAAACATTTTCCTCACCCTCAAAGGAAACTGCCTCTCCACCCATGGCTCCCTCTACACAGGCCTTAGATACCAGTCACCTACCTTCTGCATTTACAGGCAGACTCATTGTATAGTGATGGGGCTTATACCTAGCCGTGTACATGCCAGGCAAGCACTCCACCCCAAGCTCCATCCCCTACATTTCACTTCTTTCAGCCCCTTCATGTTCATGGACTCATACAGTTTGTCAGACTTCTTTTTCTTGGCATAATGTCATTAAGGTTCCTCCATGTTGTAACACTTGGAAGTTCTCTGTTCCTTCCCAGGAAACAACTGATTCCATTAAATGAATATACAAACTTTGCTCATCTGGGTTTTAGTTGATGGACATGTGGGTGTAACGCAAATCCTAAAACATCTTATTAATGAAAAACCCGAAGCTAGATATTAGGGTGCATTCTGAAAGATCAGAGAGACAGAACAAGCCACATCCAACCTCACCTCACCAATTCCTCAGCTGATCCTGTTTCCTAAAACTGGAAGACTCTGAGTTCTCATCCAAATGGATCTCAGCTAAACTTCTGCTAAAAGCCTAAAAGCTTAACCAGGCTCGAGTTCCTCAGTCCTCATGCCTTATATACCTTTCTGCTTCCTGCCATCAATCACTTCCTGGGATTAAAGGCATGTGTCACCATGCCTGGCTGTTTCCAGTGTGGCTTTGAACTCACAGAGATCCAGATGGATCTCTGCCTTCGGAATGCTAGGATTAAAGGTATGTGTGACACCATGTGGGTTGTTTCCTTTTTATTTTTTTTACTTTAAACATTGTTCTACTATATTTGGATATAAATTTTCATGGCATGCATTTTATTTCTTCTAGATACATGTCAGTTACTGGAATTGCTGTAGCACCCAGTACCTCTATGGCTCTTCTTTTTTGGTTCTGGAGATGGAACCCAGGGCTTTGGGCAAGCTAGGTGAATCCTCTACCACTGAGCTATACCACCAGCTCCAACAGTTCACTCTTTGAAGCACTATCAAATGTTTTTCCCAAGTGGATAGACTACTTCCCATTTCCAACATATTAAGCTTCTAATTTCTCTACATTCTTACTACTTTACAATATATACTATTTTTTTTTATTACAGAAGTCCTAATGAAGAAGTGGAATTTCATTGGGCTTCAATTGCCTTTTCCTATAATTAGTGACACTGATGATATATATTTTGCATTTATCAGCCATTTGTTGATCTTCTGTAAAGAAATGCCTGTTCCAATTTTTGCTTAATTTTAACTTGCCTTGCCTTCTTTTTCAGCTGTAAAGTTCTTTACATATGATGGATGGTAGATCTTTATTACACATATGATTTTTAGTTACTTCTCTCTATCTCAATTGTCATTTTAGTTTCCTGTGATGGCTACTAATTTTATGTGTCATCTTGACTGAGATGGGACGTTTGGTCATTTTGTTAGACATGGGGAGTATTTTGATGAGAGTGTTTGGATGAAATCAATATTAAATTAGTGTATTTAGCAAAGCAATCTGTCTTTTATAATGTGGTAGGCCTCATTCATCAGACTGAACAAAAGAAAAGGGCTTACCCCATCTTCCCCCTAAGTCAAAGTGAGTAATTCGAGTTTGCTAGTCTTTGAAACAAGACACTGTCTTTTCCCTGTGTCGAGATTCAAACTCAGCTTTTCCTGTATTCCAAGCCTACTGGCTCTCAGACTAGAACCACACTACTGACTTTCTTTGGTAGCCAGGTTACTGAGTCGCCCTGAAGACACAGGGACTTCCAGGCTCCTCTGTGATGCGAGCCAATTCCTTTTAAAGTATCTTTATGCATATTCTCCCAACACTGTTTTGTTTCTTTGGAGACCTCTAGCATAAGGTCTGTCATTGGTTGTTGAGCATTTGGTGTCTCACCTGAGAGATCATTGCATAGTTTAGAGTCACAAAGGCTCCAGGGTGACCAAGCTATGGTCTCCTGACTGTATGTGGTGAAGGCTCTCTAGGAATGCAGCCCAACATAAAATCACAGTTCATAAAGTCATGATGAGACTTGGTTTTGCAATTTGTTTTTGTAAATCAATTGTGTGGTTCTCAAGTATGAGCTTTGTAGACGACAACATCATATTGTCATGTCAAAAGGCTGAGCATGCAGGAACCATAGTTTATCCTGTAGTTTTAATGAAGCTAAATGGCAGAAGTATGACTAATCAATATAAAATTCTCTCCGTGTGTGTGAAGAGAAGCAGGATAAAAGGTACCAGCACAGTACCAAGAATAGCACGTGGGACGTTAACATAATAACTGTGTGTCTGTAGCATAAATTGAAGTGTACAGTACAGGGGTTGGCTCCAAGATCTACTGTGGGTGCCTGAAATGGTCCATATTAAGTACTGTATATGCTTTACCCCTTAAATATATGTATCTGTGATAAAGTTTAGTTCACAAATTAGGCATAATAAGAGATTAATAATAACTAACAAATATCGGTGAACTGTACCCACAGTTATATGACCGTAGTATCTCTCTCAAGACCCCTTATTGTACCATGCTTGCCCTTCACATCTGGTAACGAAGGCTGATGCAATGTTTATTGTACTGAGACAAAGTGAGCTGGATGATGTCGGCATTGGGATGTGATCTGGGGCTACAATGTCTGAACACCAGCATGGGGGTATTGCCATTAATAACTGAAACAGTTATCAAGTGACTAATAAAACAGGTAAATATACAACATGGATCCACCGGACCAAAGGATGGCATAGGTCCTGGGCAGGGTAGTGTGGGATAATAAGAGATTTCATCACATTATTCACAATGGATGAAATTTAATACTTATGAACTATTGATCTCTATAGTTTAAAATGTGTAATTATTTTTGTCAGTGTACACATGTGTGTGCTTGTGTATAAGGGTACATGGGTGCCATGGCATGTGTGGAGGTCAGAGGACAACTTATAGAATTGGTTCTTTCCTTCTATGTGGATTTCGGGATTGAACTCAGGTTGGCAGGCTTGGTCGCAAGCACCTTTACCTGATGAGCCTTCCAACTGGCTTAGCTTTCTTCTTGTCTTTGAGACAAGATCTCACTTTGTAGTCCAGGCTGGCTTTGCACTTACAGAAAAACTCTTGCTACAGGCTCCCGAGTGCTGGGCTACAGGCATGAGTCAGAGCATGGACCACAGCTGATCACAAGTATCTGAGATCATGGAAGGAGGGCCCACAGGTATGAGGGACTATGGCAGTTTGGTTGGTGTTTACTCAGTGTGAAGTGGGTACCCAGAGATGCCTTCTTGGTCTGAAAACTGTGTCTTCCTACATTATCATCCATAAAACATAGCTGATGCCCCAGCATCATCTCACTGTCCCTTGGCAGGCATCTGTGATATAAAGTCTTTACTTCAAGGGAAACGACGCTGTATTGGTTTTCATCTAGAAAATATTAATTTAAATTCAGTACAAAATTAACACATTCTTATTTACTATAAAATCTGAAAACATTTGTTTTTCAGGGCTGGGGTCAAACCCGGGCTCCAGACATGCTCTTGGGCTACATCCTTGGCCCGTATGTCAGGTGTCCTTTCTTAACTCCTGTTCTTACAGCACACTGCCCCAGGCCTTGCATGCTTTTACTTTAGTTATGAGCATCTACACAAAGATAAAGTATCTCACATCATAGTTTTACATCTTTTCCCTACCTTGCATTATATATTGAAAAACCTCTTATTAAAGTGGAATATAGATTTTTATAAATAATTATTTATCTCGTGGTAAATGTCTATTTTTAGTTATTTATTTCCAGGTCCTTTCATGATTACAATGCTCTAGTTGGTCTTCGTGTACTGTATATGTTTGCTCAGTCACATAGATACATTCCTAGGAATATAAATTTTTCCTGTTCAGCCACTGTGTCAAAATTAATTTTCTTTATTATTTAAGGCATATAAAAAGTAATCTTCATCCTCTTTATTTCTTCTTTAGAAGTGTTTAATCATTATGACAGAAAACAGATTTTAAAATACTGGCATTAGGGACATGGCTGAAAAGATTGTGTAAGCGCCGTTCATATCTGTATTCTAAATTCATCTTCAAGGAAAATTATTAATAATTTTCATCTTTTATATTGTCTACCTTAGAAGTAAAATTGAGAAAAAAATTAAGTATATCACCACTGACCTTCATTTATATGTAAATTACAACGTGGACTGTTGTAATTAAATATTATGAAAATCAAGACAGTTTTTTTTTACAAAATTTGAAATAAGAGAAGACAAGAAAAATAGAAATACTTTTTCTTTCTTTACCAACTATTTGTTCTGCTTATCCCCTGGGGTCCACATGTCCCACTTTGAGAATGCCTAAATTATCTAGACACGTAGGAAAATAGAGACTTCTTACAACTGCCTTGGGTATTCATGACGGTAAGCCCCTGGGATGTGAGACAGAGTCTGACCACAGTTCTAGTCCTGAGAGATCTTTTAAAATAACATTTAAGTCTAATATGAAAGACATTTCATTCTGCCCTCTGGACACGCAACTGGAAAGCATTAAGTTTGTCTCTGTGAGTTTCTTTTCTTATCTCTTCTTTTGCTTTTTTGAGACAGGGCCTCACTGTGTAGCTCTGGCTGTCCAGGAACTCACCATGTAGACCAGGCTGGACTCGAACTGACAGAGATCCATTTGCCTCTGTCTCCTGCGTGCTGGGATTAGAGGTGTGCGCCACCACACCAGCTTCCTTCTGAGTTTCTCAGTCACTGAGGTTAACGTAATGCTTTCCAGATCCCTTCTCTTCCCTGAAAACTTAATTTTCTCTATAGCTGAGTAAAACTCCCTTGTGTATATGTGTATATGTGTATTGTGTATGTGTGTATGTATGTATATGTGTATGTGTGTATATGTGTGTGTGTGTGTATTGTGTATATGTGTATGTATGTGTATATATGTGTATATGTGTGTGTATATGTGTATGTGTTTTGTGTATGTGTATATGTGTATGTGTGTATGTGTATGTGTATATGTG
>CABHPP010126734.1:0-38290 GCA_902168425.1 Peromyscus attwateri | reverse complement strand
TTTTTTTTCCCCCTTGGCTTGGGGCTCATTGATTAAGCACTATTGGCTGGCTGGTGAGCTCAGGGATCGGTCTATGTTTCCCTAGCACTGGGGTTACAGGATGTGCCACCAAACCTGGTTTTCCACATGGGTTCTGAGGATTTAATTTAGATCCTCGTGCTTATAAGGCAAGCATGTAACCAAATGAGCCATCTCCTAACCCTCTATTGACTTTTCCTGGGGATGAGTTAAATGAATTTGGCTGCTCCTAAAATGACATCTAAGATGATTTTTTTTTCTACGAGACCACCAATAGAAAAATTACATATAGGACATAGTATTAAAAATGATGCAAATGCAGTAGCAATTTTAGTCAAAGAATGATTTTCATGATTATATATATCCTGCAGCCTATGTATCATAACAAATAGCACATCAACATATTTTCTTTTTTTCCCTCTCCTGGTTCTGGCAGGACCATTATCAAGAGAAAAAAGACTCTTCTGACAATTCCCATTTCTCTGTAAAGGCCTTTCATGTCTGGTCTCAAAGCTGCTGGGGAGGAGGCAGGTTTGGCTGTGGGGACTGGTGAGGCTGTCCTTCATGTGCTGCTCCATCTCTGCTTTGCTCACACAATGCTGTAAAAATGCTTTGCTGCCAGGAACATCAACTGGACTGTTACAGGGAGTAGTTTCATGGAGATTGAAGACCAGCAAGGGAGAGATGTGTGCCAAGTCAGTGACATGAGCAATGATGAGAAGGAACCCACATCACTGATGATTCTACAGGTGCATAAGAAGGGTCCAGTATCAAATCCAGAAAGGCAAATTAACAGTTGTTAAGCATCTACTGAGTATTGGCCCTTTCTATATACATTTATAGTTACCCTCACAGTAACCCCTTGGGGGTAGAACAATATCTTCATTTAACAGAAGGAGCCATCGAGACTCAGAGGAAATAACATATAAAATTCTGTACTGCAGTTTAAATATAAGCCTATGAAGTGCTACAGCCACTCCTATCTTTGTACATCAGACATCATGTGGGTTTTAGATAATTCTAAAGAAATTGGGCTGTAGGATGAATAATGACCAAGCAAGAGATGTTGGTGTCATAATCCCAGGGACCCATGAACTTGAACAAACAGAACAAAGGAACTTGGGCATGTTATCATGTTAAAGATTTTGAGTGAGGCTGTTACCTACTGGCCTTAAAAGGAGAAATCTCAAAGAGAGAGGTAAGAAAGTCAAAGGCTAGAGGAAGTAATGTCATGCTGGAAGAAGAACATGGAATCATGTGAATGACTGTCAAGGGACATGGTGACTTCTAGAAGATTGGAGGAGGCAAGGGGCAGATTCTCCAAAGGAGACTAGTCTTGACTTTAGTCTCATTTTTGGACTTCAGAGCTCCAGAACTGTAACAAAAATCAATGTGTATTGTTCTAAGACAGCCTACATGTGTTTATTTGTCATAGCAGCCAGAGAACCTATTACATATACTTACCTTGGATAGCAAATGCAACTTCACTATTATGTCCTTTATTGACTTGCCCTTGAAATAATCTGTCTTGGCCCATATTGAACTTAGAATTTAACTTTGGCTAAACAAATTTCTGAACTTTTGAGGGGAGCAATGAATCTAGATAACTGTTAAATGATCATTTTGATCATTGGAAGTCAAGGACAGTGTTACGCAAAGTATGGTTCCCTGCTGGTTCATGGATTATTAAGAAGAAAGCATCTTCCCTACCATGCCCCCTTCACTGGCTCTACCTCTTAGGAGGAGAGACAAGAAGTTCTGAAAATGTGGTATGTTAGGATTTAAGCCCTTTAATAAAGGTTGGGAAGATGGTTCAGTTCTTGAAAGTCTTGCTGGAACAACTTGAGGACCCAAGTTTGATTCCTAACACTCAGGGGAAAGCTTGTCATGGTGGAACACATGTATAATCTTAGCACAGATGTGGAAGAGGCAAGCAAATCTTTGAGGCCTCCTGGAAAGCCTGTCTGTCTGAATCAGCAAGCTCCATGTTCAGTGAGAAACCTTGTTTCGACAAAGGCAGAGGGTGATTGAGGAAGGCACCTAATGTTAACCTCTACACAGACATGCACACATGTGCATGCACATCCACAGACATACACAGGTAAAAGCACTTGCCTATGCACTTGCCCCTACATATACACATACACATACATGCACTCCCCCATTTATCTGTACCCCCAACATGTATACATAGAAACACACCACTACATGCACCTATACACATGTATATCCACATGAACATATTTCTGCACACATGTGTACACACTTGTAAAGACATGCACATACATTAAAATAGTAACCTTTCATAGTAATGTGGCATCACCAAGACATCACCCCTGTGATTACAGGATGCACTTTATTGAATTGCTGTCCTAGTCACTGCTCTATTGCTGTGAAGAGACACATGACCATGGCAACTCTTTGAAGAGAAAGCATTTAACTGGGTGCTTGGTTTCAGTTTCAGAGGTTTAGTCCATTATCTTCATGGCAGGGAGTATTGTGACAGGCATGGCAGACATAGTGTTGGGGACATAATATGGAGTTACATGATCCTACTGATCTCAGGCAGAGAATCCTCAAAATCCATCTCTAGTGAAATACTTCCTCCAATAAGTCAATACTTTCTAATGCTTCTAATCCTTTCAGAAAGAGCCACTCCCTGGTGATTAAGCATTCAAATACATGAGCCTATAGGGACTATTCTTATTCACAACACCATAACTATGCAGACCATTTCCGGTGTGGTTGTGAGTGGGTATTTATTAGCAGGTGGCATGAACCAACCTTAGTCACATACTACATGGCACTTGTCCATACAATTTTCCATTATCAACTGGGAATTAACAACTACAAAACCAACATCTAATCTCTTACAATGTATGAGAAGCACAGACAGGATCATATAAATTACATAGACGTGGACACTGTGAGATTCTAATGTTTAAGTCTTTTATGCACCTTTGGCTTTCAACAGAATCATATTAAGATTGATGTATGTACTTTGTGTATTTGAAGATTCTAGACTGAACATCTCTGGCATTTAGAGACTCATAAAAATTCTTCCCTTGTTCATTTGTGGTGACATTCACAACATAACTACTACTCCTGGTTTCCATGCTATGTTGGTGATTTTAGCTCCTTGGGTTTCACCTGTACCCATTCTCTGGTAAGCTAGCACCAAGAGGATGGCCAAGGCACATGGTAGACTTTGGTGGACAGGAGAGTGAGAAGTTCTGTCCTTGATTCTGTGTCACACTTGCTGACCAAGAACTCTGATCAGCAGTGGTTTGAATCTGAGTTGCCCCCCATAGACGCATGTTTTTAGCTCTTGTTCCCCCATTTGATCACAGTATTTTAAATGCTGTGAAGCCTTTAAAGTGGGGCTTGGCTGGCAAAAGTATGTCACTAGTGGTAGACCTCTGAAAGTTATAGCTTGGTCCCTGTTTCCAGCCACTCTGTTTCCTGGTCTGCCATGACATGAACAGCAACATCAAGCTCCTTCAGCAATGAATGGAGCAGCTTTACCTGCCGTACTTTCTGCACCATGACAGACAGAAACCCCTCTATAACCATGGGCTTTGATAAACTGTTCCTCCTTTAAATTGTGTCTGCCAGAAATTGTGATCACAGTGATGCAAAAGTAACAAATACTATAATCCCAAAGTCATATTTGTATCCTAGATTCTACAGACTCTTACCAATACACCTCCTCTGGCTGGCCAGCCAGGATCTTGCTCCCCTAAAATGCCAAACTCATCTATAACAATTATGTAGAAGGGGTCAAAGACTGGGTACTTGCCCCCCTTTTCCCCATCACTTCCACTTTCTTATTTCTGCATCTTTTCCTTGGATATTGAGATGGACAGTCATAATCCAGTGTGGACATCAATACTTACAGAGTATGAGTTTATTCCTGAAGCAAAATCAACAGGACTTATGAATGGATTAAATGTGGTAAAGAATGGAGTGAAGAGACTAGGGTGCTGTCTAGAAATCATCTGTGTGTTCCATCTCCATGTAGGCGGTGGTTCCATCCCCATTGGCCACAGAAGAATTACTGGAGAAGAAACAAATTCTAGGGAGGATGGCAAACTCAGTATTGGACACTCTGAGTCAAGAAGGTAATACTAACTTTCTTATGTCGCTGTGGGAAAGAAGACAGGAGACTTTGATGCCTAGGAACTTTCCTGGCACTTGTCCTGTGGCCTCTGTGTTTTAGGACCCAGTGTGCATTCACAGCCAGCCTGTGGTATTATCCTGCCAGATAAACAACTTTCCAGAGTGCCAACATTAGACAGGGTCACTCTGTAATTGTGATGAGGTTACAGACCCCTTCACAGTCTTGTCTGGGCACAGACAACATCAAGGTCACTGTGAAAATCAAAGAAGCAAACAGCTCCCTGGAAGCTAATAGGAGGACTGCCTTGTATATTCTAGTTTTACCCTTGCTGTATTCTTTCTCTCTCTGTATCACATGAGATTCATGGTGGTACTACAGTTGTGGAGTCACTCCCCACTTCCAAGTAATCATCACTTGTTGGACACTCCCATCCCAAATAACCTTAGCAGGGGTTCACGTTCTATGTTAGTCTCAGCTCTTCCCACTGAGATACCTCAAGGTTCCATAAGCATTCTCAATGCTGTGGTGAATGCTGAAGTTAATTTTGTCTAACCATTGGTGTGTGCACAGTCCAGGTGTGTTCCTGGTGATCCTTTGTCTGGGAGAGATTGACAGCTCCTGAAGGATAGCTAATGATGATGTCTCCAGATAGTCAGGTAGCCATTATCTCTTCTTCTGAGTGTTCCTGCTTGCTCTTTCCCTAGGTTATAATAGTCCTGTAGAAACTTGTAGACTGTGAAATGATCTCCCTTACTCACATCTTTTTGGTCTTTTCTCATAACCCCCCTTCCCCCATTTCTACCTCCCATCAGTTTACTATGTGGCTTTGTTCCCTGCACTTTCTGTCACTTCCCCTGGGTCTGGAAGAGCCTGAGATTCTCAGAGCAGACACTCTCCCACTTCCTCATGTCTCTCTGTGTGTGGGAATGTGTATGTGTATGAGCATGTGTGTGCCCTTGCACATGCAGTTATCCTTTCTCAGGTACCTTCCACACTGTTTTATAAGACATTTGCCAAGTGGGGTAGGCTGACCTTCCAATGAGACCCAGGGATCCAACTGTCTCCCCTTTCTGCTGCTAGGATTATAAGTACCTGCCACCATGCCTGTCATTTTCACGGGGGTACTGGGGATCGAACTCAAATCATCCTGCTTGCAAGCAAGCACTTTACGTCTGAGTTATTTCCCCAACCCTGTACAGATGTCTCTTCAAAGGGTCTGGCACAGTGTTTCTTTTTGCCTTTACTATGAACAAGATTTACTGCACACCTCAGAACCATGAAAGAAAAAAGCAAACCCTTTGTCCAAATCCACACTGCAGCAAAGGAGCAGGCAGCAGGAAGTGCCCTCTCCAAGCCTCACCCAGCACCTCTGGCCACCCTGAGGATGCAGCTCACATTCTTGGGATGTGGATTGCCATTGATCCTCTCCCGGAGGAGTCTGGCAGTTCTATTTGGCTATGAAAAAGAGCCTGCCATGTTGATGAATTATTTAAACCTTAGCAGCACCCAATTATGCAAATCCGATTATCTGTTTAAGGGCAGCTTGGCTTGGAACAGCTTGTAGTTGTGATACTTATTATTATTATTATTTTGGCTGAAAACCTGGCAAATTCAGTTGAAAATGGAGAGTTTAATTTCACCCGAGGCCTGCTTAGCTCAGAGCTCCATCCTTGATGGGGGCGGGAGGCCACCTTAGTTTGTCTGGGAATGCCTTCTTCTTTGTTATTTTCACACACTGCTGAGGCTTGGGGGTGGGGGGCTCCAACTAGCTGCTTCCATTGCTTCCTCTTGCAAGGTAAAAAGCTAAAACTGGCCATATTACATGCAGGTTTCTGGTGGAGTGAGGGCTCATAGCCTTGCTATAAGTCTAGACTGGTCTTTTTTAATTCCCACTGCTTCTGTGCTATGAGGAGGCAAATAGACATCAAGGCTCAGGGCTCGATACATAGGTCTTAATCCAAATCTGTTGTGGTTTAACAAATGAATTAAGGCTTCATGGGTGGCACAGAACAATTAAGAGTCCTTAATTTAGAGACAAGAAACCCAATCAATCTCAGACTTGCTCTGAGATTACGGCTTCCATCCTTTCCTGAGCTTCAGATCTAACTCTCCTGGAAAACAGTTGAGGAGATGTATTTAACCTAAATTATGTCTGTGAACTTGCCTAGCTCCAGCAGTCTGAGAATTGATTCTTAGATTAAATAGGACACCAGGGCCAGCTGCATGTGGCCTCTACAATGGCTCAAGACACCACACTTGCAAGAGCTTCATGCTTGATTGTATATTCTAGCCATCTTTTCATTATTATTTTTTTTTTTGAGGCAGGATTTTATGTAGCCCAGGCTGGCTTCAAACTGACAATGTAATGAGGATGACTTCGAACTCGATCTAAGAAGAAAGCACCATGCTGACCCATCTCCTTGCTGTGACCCCAGAGAAGCTGGGAGCCATTTGCTGTGCTTGGACATTTCATTCTTCTGTCATTTTCTAATGGGCTCTTCTTATCCTGGGCCTTCCTCCTTCCTTCTAGCTCTTTATGACTGCCCTGCTGACCCCACTTAAGCCAGGCAGAAATAGCTCTCCTGTCCCACTTCTGAGCCAGACTATAGTCTTCTCAGTCCAGGCTCTTTGATTATTGCATTAAATAGGCCACAGAGCAAATATCCAAGGAGATAGAAGACCACAAACAGCCTTTCACTGGGAGTGTGTGGAAGGACTTGAGAGTGGCAGCAAGGGACTGATTGCTTAGCCATCAGAAGCAGCAGCAGCAGCAGCAGCAGCAGCAGCAGCAAGATTTCAGACATCAGTCTTGTAATTACAAGGAGCTGCATTCTGCCAAGAACCATTCTCTGTGGAAGAGGGTTCCAGCTTCAGGTGAGGTTTGCAGAGTTAGCCAGATTTGACAGATTTAGACCTGTGCAGATAATCCAGCTGGCTGCACCAAGGCTTTTGACCAATGGAAACAGAAATAGTAGATGTGTACTGTTTTAAGCAGCCAAATGTTAAGTAAAGTCTTCCATAGCTTCTTGTTTACTTCAGGAAAAATGAAACAAAACAAAACACCACCACTAACAACAACCCCCCCCCCAAAAAAAACAACAACAACAACAAAAAAAAAACCCTAACAACTTCTTAGCAAAGATTCAGGCCTTCCATTGCCCATGCTTTGCTGATTTGATCAGACCCATCACTTAACCCTCTGTCCTTTTCTGTTGTGGTTAGTTCTCTTTAATTACTTTGGAAGGGTGTCTCCCTTACTGTGCCTTTGTTTGTGCCTTCTAGCTTCTAGAATGTTCTCCATGCTCAGTTGACTTTCCCTTTTCTTTCTAGCATCTCTTCCTGGGGGTAACTTTGCCTGAAATAGTCCTATTTCACCTCACAGCACACCACACTCTGTCCCTTCCACAACCTTCATCTTATTGGTTTGTTAGTACAACTTTCTCTCTTCTTCACACAAGACTATGATTCTTGATGGCAGGTGCTGTATCTAGTCTATTCCCACAGTCTTGGAACCAAGTGGGTGCTCTGTGAGTGCAAATGACTGGAGTTAAGAGGTTTGACTTTTAGGAAATTGCTCTTGGTGACTGGGGTAGAAGATAGAATGGAAGGGCTGGACAGAAAACACAGAGAGGACTCAGAAAGAGTTCCCAGCAGCCTAGCAAGGGATGATGGGCTAAAAGTGTAGTGGTAGGAAGTCTGGAACTCATTGCAGAAGCAAAATTTTAACAATGAATGAAAAATACTCATTAAAATGGCACCTGGCTCTCAGGCTCTGATACCGCCTCTCAATCCACTAAATACTTATGGAAACATGAGATAAGAGCTCACAAATACATCCAGAACCCAAATTGGAAACTGATGAATACAGAATCAGGGAGGTTTTCCCACTAAATGTAAAGCACATGAAGTTGGACTGAGGGGAACCCATTTCCTCCTGGCCTTATAAAGAGCTGAGACAATTTAAAGAACAACATGAAGGGATTTGCAGAGCGTTCTTTGATACTGAGACCCTGGGACAGTCATGACCAGGTGATGAAGCAGTGAAGTCACCAGAGTATTGCTCCTTCCAGCCCCCTTTACTCATGCTGTGTTTCTCATCTCATCTCCATCCAGCATGGCCTGTGTTATTCAGAAACAATAATTGTCAACAAAGACAAAAAGTGTGTGTATGCACACGAGAAGGCTATTTTCCACTGTAAAGTTGAAGCAGTACAAATAAGGAGCTGTAGGCAAAAGAAAGGGCACAAGGTGACTCACCATGTCACTGCATGTTGGCAGTTGTTCCGTGTGTCTTACTGCCAACCAGTCAAGGAATCGACAACCAGTCACCAGTGTAAGGAGATGGAGGCAGGAGGATTCAGAAGTTCAAGGTCATCTTCAGCTACATAGTGAGTTTGAGGCCTGCCAGGGTTACCTGGCTGTAAGACTGCCTCACAAACAGAACAACAACCAGTGAAAAGCTCTCATCTTCTCTCTGTTGAGCACAAGGTGGGAGCCATGTGCTGGTTTGAATAAAAATCACCCTCATAGGCTTGTAGATGGGAAGACATGGTCACCAGGGAGCAGCACTATTTGGGAGGATTAGGAGGTGGGGACATGTGTCACTGGGGATGCCTTTGAGGTTTCAGATATCCTATTCCAAGGCCAGAGTCTCTCTTTTCCTGTGAATCCTGATGTAGAACTCTCAGCTATTTCTCTAGTGCCTTGTCTGCCTGTGTGCCCCCATGCTTTCCACCATAATGATAATGGACTGAACTCCTGAAACTGTAAGGAAGCCCCCGTTAAATGCTTTCTTTTATAAGAGCTGCTGTGGTCATGGTGTCTTTTCACAGCAGTAGAACACTAAGATAGGAATTGTATGTATTTTACTCTGTATTTGTACAGCATTTAGAGTGATTGTGGTTTCTTGAAGAGGAATAATAGAAAAATCATATGAAAATTCTTAAAGCAAAAAAGGCCTTTTTTCTTTAATTATTATTGTTACATACAAATATAGTACATGTAAACATACAACACAACTGCTAAGTCTGCTTTTGTTTTTTTGTGTATATGTGGTTTTGTTGTACATGTTTCTCGAAACCCCCAGAGACCACCAAGGAGACGGGGTCTGATGCAAGCATATAAACATCCTTTTATTATCAGGTTCTCACCTGGGCCACTGCATGGCAGATGGAGGGAAATGTGGCAGTGGCACGTGGGCCAAGGGTAGAGAGTTTTTAATGGGGAAAACCACAAGCTGGGAATTACATGCTTTGGCATGTTGGGATTGGGTAGAAGGGATATGGGGCAAGGTGATTTTTTGAAACTATTGGGTTAGACTTTTGGTGAGAATCACAACTTGCGAGCAGGATGATCTAGGCTGCTCAGCAGGACTATCTAGATATCTTCAAGGGCCATGAACCCCAGACAGAATGTCTGCAGGAGCATACTGCTCTGTATCTGTTCAAGTTGTCATGAAACATTCCTGAGGTCCTTCCTGGAACTGAGTCCAGCAGGTGGTCTAAGATGGTGGTCCTTCTCTAAGATGGAGTCTGTATTGCCTTCACAGTTTCAGGACTGACTACTTTGTATTTGACAACCAATAAGGGGCTTATCTTTAGGAAAAAATGGAAGGTGCCTTGGAGGGGGTAGAGGCAGGAGAGGGGAAGGGAAATGCTATGTGATTCCATTTTAATTAAAAATGTATTAAAAACTGGTTAAAAATAGTAAAAGAGGCCATAAATATGAAAGAAAGCAAGTGGGGTAGATGGGAGGCTTGAAGGGAGGAAAAGAAAAGAGGAAAAGATGTGGTTATATTATAATCTCTAATAGATTTTCTGCCCCAATAATAGATTTCTCCACCCACACAGTAAGCCAGATCAATCTGAATTGAAAAAATATGACAGCAAGTTTATTTGAGCAGAGCAACTCCTGGAAGGGTTGGTTCTCCAGTCCCAGAGATAGAGGCTGGAAGATTTGCACCCACAAATGAAAGCAGGGAGACTTTAGAGGTTGTAGGTGAGGTATAAGGATGTGTCTATCACAAGATGGGTTTGTACCCAGGTATGGTCAAAAGTAGAATGCTTAGGTGGGAACTTGGGCAGCTGGTGGCAACAGGGGAGGAAGTTGCAATGGTCACCAGGAATGCAGAACTGGGCTTTGTGGTACCTTTCTTTTGTTTGGAGATTCTCTGAGTGGGAGGGGTTTGAAGAGCGAACAGGAATGGGAATTTCCGGATCATCCTGGGGTGAGCTAGAAGTTCCAGCTACACAATCTCAAAAGATAAAAAAAAATAAGAAAAAGAGAGAGAGAGAGAGAGAGAGAGAGAGAGAGAGAGAGAGAGAGAAGAAAGGAAGGAAGGAAGGAAGGAAGGAAGGAAGGAAGGAAGGAAGGAAGATTTATGATGGAGATAGAATCCAGAGGAAAAAATTAGCCAAGTATTTTTTATACTTGGCACACATTAAGAAAACATAATCTGGGGCTATGGAGACGGCTCCATGGCTAAGAGTGCGTGTTGTACAAACATGAGGACCTAAGTTCGGATCTCCAGCCGACACGTAAAGCTAGGCATGGCCATGCATGCCTGTAATCACAGTCATGCTGAGGAAGGAGATACAGATCACTGGGGCTTGCTGACCTCCAGCTTAGCTGAAAAATAAAAAGAGTGAGTTATAGATTCAGTGAGAAATTTTGTTGCAAGGAAATTAATGAGAGAGTGAGTGTGATAAAGGAAGGCACTTGACATATTCCTCTGGCCTTTGCATTTGTATGCATGGGTACACACACGCACACATGCATACATACACAAATACATGGATACATGATTTTCATGAAAAGAAAATAAATAAACCAAAGAAAGGAGTTGAGCTGAAGAGGGTACTGCATCAAACAAAGAATTCCAATTAATCTTAAGTGACTGAATAAAAGAACAAACTATAATTATTGACTGGGTATAAAGGAAAGAACAGTGTAACTACAAGAACACAGCTTACCAACATGAATGGAATATTTTCAAAGACATAACAAAAGGAATATTCATAGCCATTAACAATTTTCTGATGAGGAAAAAGAGAGAAAAAAGTATAAACTATTCATTCAACTTGACTAGCAAGAAAAAAAATCTATAAAATTAACTCAGAGTAAGTAAAAAAAAAAAAAAACAGAACATATTAAGACCAGAAGGTAATAAATCAGCAGAGAGAAAAGTAGAGGAATTGCAAATAAATCTAAGATTAAATTTTTCTAAGGAAATGAATAAAAAAGTCTTTGGCAATCTGGAGAATTGGAAAGCATGCCCTCCCCACCAAACATTCAACACTAGAAAATGTAAAAAGAATCTAAACATAAGTAAAGTGGTGATTGAGGTAAAGTGCTATAAAATCTTACTGTTGGTAATTCTGAAAACCTGCATATACAGAAGGAATTTTATAGAACAGATAGAAAGGACACAAAAGGAATCCAAGTCAATATATAACATGGATGTTTGCACATACATGTTTATTGAAGTACTATGTTAAATGGTAAATTGTAGAACCAATCTAGGTGTCTAGTAACAGAGGAGTGAAGAAAGAAAATAATGAAACATTTTTTTTTTCAGCCACAAAAAAGAATGAAGTTCTGTAGTTTGCAAGAGAATGGACAGTGGAAATAATCATGTTAATCTAATTAAGTCTCAAAAAGACAAACACTTATTCTCTCATTTGTGGCTCCTAGAATTTTATATAAATGCTTCAAATCATATATGTATATATGAAATGGAAGGAGTTGTAAAACTACTGGGAGAACAAAGAGAGTTAAGGTAGGGGAGGAACATGAAAAGGGAGTACAGGAGGGTATGATAAGAATGTGTTTAATTTACAATGTGTACTAGTATGAAAATATTTTTAAAATCTATTTAGGTGAACATGACAGAATATATCCATAAATATGTAAGAATGAATATCAAATAATTACCTTAAAATGGTAAGAATAATTGCTAGGTAATTTCCTCTAAATTTCCATAAAACAAATTATCTTTGCAAACATTTTCAGTGCATAAAAAAGGAGGAGAAGCAAACCTAAATGAAATTGGTTTAGTGATTTCTACATAAGTTAGACTGAAAAAAAAACATGACACAGATCTTATACCCAGCTAAATGCATAGTTAGCAGGAAAACTTTCTTGGCTATGGAGGGTTCCTGTCCCATTATAGGAATTTCACATCACCTAAGTGGAGAAGAGTGAATCACTTAGTAATTGATGCTGGGGTGAATGAATGTTCCTAAATACACACATATTGATTATAATCTCCTATAAATTACTGAGTTATAGGCACACCAAAGGAAAAATATCTAAAAGAGAAAACACGTTAAGGTTTTTTTTTTTTTAAATATAATAAGTTAACTTGGGAAAGAATTCAGAGAATTGAAACAGTCGGTGACTTTTATAAAGGGAAAAGCAAATAAGTGTTCTGATTGTAGAGCTGGCAAAACTTTTCTAGGTAGTGAAATAAAATCTCAAAAAAGAAAATATTCATAAGACTTAATGAAATAACTGAATTAAACAAAATTGCTAAATAAATGTAACAGTCTTCAAAACTTAATAACCATATTTAACAGCTAAATATAAACCAAGGAAGCATTACATGTACATGACACACACACACACACACACACACACACACACACACACACACACAAATTTCTAATTAGAAAGGGTAAGATGGGGATGTTGAGATGGCTCCATGGTTAAAGTGCTTGCTTATTAAACAGGAGAACTCAGAGTTTGTATGCCTAGTTCCCATGTGGAAGCTGGACAGGGCAGTACACACTTGCAATTCAAGCACTGGGGGGTGGGGAGTTGGGTGGCAGAGACAAGTACATCCCAGGCATTGATTTGCTAGGGATGAAAGAAGTTTTCCATCTACAATGCTAAGTGATCATGTGGGAATAATGGGCAGTTCCACACATGATTATTGCAGTGAAAAATATATGTAGTCTCTAGTCTCTATGGGAGGAAACTTGGTCCACTTGAAGGTTAATTCGGTTTTTTGTTTTGTTTTAGATTGTAATTTAACCACATTACTCCCACAGTTCTCCTTCAAATTTATGGCCCTCTTTTCTACTAATTATTATTGCATGCATAGAAATATATGTATATACATATAGATTCCTAAACATAACTTGTAATCTTGATTGTCAGCTTAAAAATAGCTAGGACAAAACATGTGGACTATAGGAAACCTTCATATACTGCTATTGGAAAAGCCTAGTCACTATGCACGTCAATATGGAAGTGCCTCAAAAAAATAAAAACAGAACTATCATTTGCCCCAGACACAGTACTCCTGAGTATTTTCCCAAAACACTCTAAGTCAACGTGTCACAGAGACACTTGTGTATCAAATCAATGTGCATTGCTATCTATAATGCTAACTTATAACATCATTCCTCGTGTAAAATCACTGAGGGATGGATAAGTAAATATGGTATCAATATATATAAAATGGAATATTTTTAGCCCTAAAGAAGTTTTTTTTTTTTTTTTTTAAACAGAAAAATTGATACTTGTGGCTGGAGTTTTCTCTCCGGGTCCCGCCAAGCTCCAGCAGTCCCTTAGTCCACTTATAAAAGAGACATACAGATGCTTGTATTATTTAAACTGCTTGGCCTTTAGCTCAGGCCTATCATTGTCTAGCTCTTACTCTTATATTTAGCCCATTTCTATTAATCTATACTTTGCCACGTGGCTCTTGGCTTACTGGTACCTTACATCTTCCTTGTCCTGGAGGTGGCTTCGGGCAGTCTCTCCCTCTGCCTTCCTGTTCCCTCAATTCTCCTCTCTGTTATTCCTGCCTATACTTCCTGTGTGGCTACTGGCCAATCAGTGTTTTATTTATACAGAGTGATATCCACAGCAGATACTACTGGAGATAATCATTGTAAATGAATTAAATTGTTCTCAGAAAGATAAAACATGTTTTCTCTCTTTGGTGGTCCCAAGATTTTATACAAATATCTAAAATAATTTATGAATATAAACTGTCTAGGGGGACAGAAAAGAGCAATGAGAGAAGGGGGAATGAGAATAAGAAAAGAGAGGGGCTGATGAGGGATATGGGGATATGCTGGAAGCACATTTCCTTGTGTAAAAATGTTCTTATCTAACAGCATCACATAGAATGAATATACAGAATGAAAATTTTCAAAAGTGGTTATAGAAGTTCAAAGAAGAAGAGGAGAAGGAGGAAGAAAAAAATGATAATAAAACAACAATAATAACAACAACAGCTACCACCACAACAAGGTATGCCTCTAGGAGATAAGTGAACACCCTTTTGGATATATCTCTAAGGGAGTCTACTGAATACAGTTATCTAATGAGGGCTCTGAGGAAAGAAATGAATGAATTCTTTGGTGGGTTCATAGCATGATAGGGTTATTAGAGAGTGCTGAAACATAGATTGAGTGGGATGAGGATACTTCTGGGGGGCTATGATTTGTCCTGACGTGTTCCTGTGTTCTTCTCTCTGCTTCCTGTCAGCTATGAGAAAGCTCCTTTGCCACAGGATCCTACCACCACGTTTGCAGCCTTACAAATGACCCAGAAATACACAGACAAATGACTATGGCCTAAACTCTCTGAAACTGTGAGCCAAAATCAGTAATTCATCCCCTTAGATTATTCCTGTTGGGTATTAGATTACAGCTATAAGAAAATGATGGACACAGCCAACAATGAACTCTAGAATTAGGGGATTGGTTAAATTATGTATTCCCATACTATGGGACATCGTGCACCATTAAAATGATATAGAAGAAGTTTAATACCATGTGAAAAGTTATGTGGTTGAGTACAAAAAGTAGAGATCGGAAGAATTTGAAGGCTGTCATGCTATGCATGCAAACATATACGTAGTGTGCAATTATATATGTGAGCATGCATGCACAAGAGAGGAAGACTCTAGTGACATGTCTGAAAATACTAACACTGGGTTTTCTTGTTGATATTCCCCTGGATGTTTAAAGATTTCTACAACGCATGTATCTGACTTGGCAATCAGAAAAAAATCAAAGAAAACAAACACATTTTCTATCACAATACATGACCCACTTTCATTTTTTTCCCCATATATCTTCTCTCATGAATAGTAATATAACCCAGACATGCACAGAGGGCCCTGATTCTCCAACTCAGTACCTCAAAGGTATTTAAATTTCTTCTCACAGCCTCTGATGGTTTCTGGGCCACACTACCATTGTGCTCTGTTGGTTCATGACTCTGTGTGCACAAGCTACTTTTTTTTTTTTCATCAGTCTGATCATGCAGTTCTTCCACTTCCTTCATTGCCTGCCTAACAAGCTCCTCACCAGCATCTGTGGATGAGTTCCTCACATGACTGAAGTCTGGTGGAAGGTCCCTGGCCCTCCAGAGGAAGGGATCTGACTATTTTCATATTCTCTCTTCTCCCCGCTCTCTTCAGTGTCTCTCCCACAACCATATTTTTCTAAAGCCACAGAAAAGCTTCTCTTTTCTCGCTCATTATGAATCACAGTTATCTCACCTCTTTCCCCAAAATGCACCCCAGCGATGCTCATTCTCTTACCAAGAGGAATGTAGGTCATGGATCAGGAGGGGAGGGAGGGAAAATTTTTCTCTATCTTGTTAGGTGAACATACTATATACAGCCTCATGTTTATACAGTATTATTTACTCTTTTTACTAATATCTGTATGACTTCATGTTGCTACTAGTTTTAAACTACTTTTTATATTGGGAGAATAGGCGATCTACTTATTCAGATTACTTTTCTCTAGGAATAGCTGCATTCCTTTAGCCTCTGCGTTCTCTCCACATTGATTGGTCTAAATGGCTGAGGTTTTCTTTAGGAAGGAAGGCTAGTGGTGACTGAAAACTTACACTGTGCTAAGCAGTGCGCTCCGGGATGTGTCTGTGTTATTTCATATGTGTTTCAGAACCTTCTGGAACAAGGTAAGTATATAAATATGTTAGGAAGCTACATGGATTCATGTAGCCCTAATGGTGGGCAGCACCACAGCTATCAGAGAGGAGGAGGAGACCAAGGGAAGTGGGCATTGCTGGGCAATGGGGAATTGCACTTTGGGGTTCAGCCTCAGGCTAGTTGTTGAAATCATTCTGAGAGGATGCACATTCCAGGCCTAGGCAGCCTTTCTGTGCTTCTCTGTATGGACACACCTGTTTGGCCAAGGAAGTACAGAGAAGTAAGAAGAGGTCCAATCCTGAGTCATGAGATCTAGCTGCCATGCCTTTTGGCTAAGCTCACCCCACTCTCTGTGACTTTTACCTGTCTATAGCATCATACACTCATGCCCCATTTCTTCTATATTTCCTGGCCTATGATTCTTGTAGTAATGTTGACAAGAACTGTCATGTGGTGATGTCACTCAAGGTCATCTAAAGAAAAAATTAGGTACTGCAGGAATGCTTGCAAAAGCTTAATTTTTGTAGTGCAAATGTTTGATTTTGATTTTTTAAATACTTTTCATTGAAGACTCACTGTCTTGAATAGTATGCCCAAATTCCTTTCTAGCTGAAATCTCATAGTGTGACCTTATTAGAAAAAAGGCCTTTATAGGTGTGATTAGTTAAAATGAGGATATATTGAGGGTGAGTCCCATATCCAATGACAGACATCCTTGCAAGAATAGAGGAATATGTAGGCTGACACAGAGGGAAGGCCCCCTGGGAAAACAAAAGCAGAGTTTCAGTGGAGGCAACCAAAGCCAGGAAACACTAGCATTTGCTAAAAACCGCACAAATCCAGGAGTAGACAAGGAAAGATTCTTTCGTAGAACCTCCAGAGGGAATGTGTCCCTGTCAGCATTTTAGTGTCAGACTCGACCTTTCAAACACAGGAGAGAAAAAATTTCTATTATTCCAGGCCACCCATTTTCAGGCAATTTGTGGTAGCTAGCCCCAGGAACCTAGTATGTTGCTTCTCTTTGCCCTATTGATCCAAACACCATACCCTACAAGAGCTAGTAAGGCTTAAAATCTGACAGACTAGACAAGAAGTAGGCACTTTGGTGTGTGTGTGTGTGTGTGTGTGTGTGTGTGTGTGTGTGTGTGTGTGTATTAGTCAAGGAAAAATGTTGGGTTTGTGTCGTGAGAGATGAATGGCCACATGTGTTCTTAGTGTGAGTTGTATCGCTAGAGCAGAGGCAGGGGCTCCAGTGAAGACTGCAGATTTGGAGCATCCTGTGAGTCCTTGATGAACTGTGATTTAGCCATCTGAAACTGGGCAAAGACAACATTTGCTAGCTTCCAGATTTTTTTCCCTCAGCTCTATCAAGGACAGTATTGCTTATTCCCTCCATCATGGATGATTCTGTGCTGAGGCAACATGTGAAATGAAGCAGAGAACATCAAATAAATTGTCTAGGACAAAGCGTGCTTCCTCTTTTGAGGCAGCAGAGAGGCCACATTGGGGATTCTGCACACAAAAGCTTCTATTGCAATGTAACTTGGAGTTGACTGGAAGCCACTGCTTGTCGTCCAGTTACAGACCTGGAGCCCAAAGGATAGAGGGATGCCATGCTCACTAGTTGATGACCTCTCTGATCCCTGACTTGCTCTTCTGTACTATAAGCTTGTCACTATGAAGTTTGGAACAGAATAGCTGCACTTCAGGACCTTTTTTTCTAGTTTTTACAAGTGTGTGTGTGTGTGTGTGTGTGTGTGTGTGTGTGTGTGTGTGTACGTGTTACAAGCACCATGTACATGCTAGTGCCCATGGAGGGCAAAAGAGGACATTGGATCCCCTGGAACTGGAGTTTGCAGGTGACTGGTTGTGAGGTCCCCGGTTCTCTGTAAGATCAGTGGGTGCTCTTAATTACTGAGCTATTTCTGAAGTGTAATAGCTTTGAGGACAGACTTTTCTGGGAAGGTGGGTGCCTTCTTTGATAGTCTCTTGTATGAGGAAAATGGTTTTCTTTTTTCTTTTAGCCACTTGAGAGTATTGCTTCCTTGGACTTTGGGCATGAGAGGGAGGTGAAGGTCTCTTTAGCCCTGGCTTGGGAAGTAGTTCATAGAAGGAGGAGTATGAAGCTACTAGTCAACCTTCTCAGATTCCCAGTGGCTTGGGAGATGTGATGACCAGTTCTCAGCCCTGATTCCCTCTTGCAGACTTCTGCTGTAGCTGCCTAACTAACATTTTCTGGAAAATTCTCTCTCCTTTTGTTTTCTGCCCAAGTCCTCTACATGGTAGGAGATTCAGTTTACTTTCCTGGATGTCTCCTTACTGACCCCCTCCCCCATTCACCGGATTTGCACACACCTCTCTGTTCTACTAGAGTCCAGGATGTCAACTGTCCTGTCCTTCAATGTTTGACATTGTTCCCTTCCATCTTCTCACAAGTGCTTCTCAGATGTGCACTGAATGAGTAAATAAATCATGTAATCTCAGAAGTGGGGAAGAAAGATCAGCTGAGTTAACTTTCTCATTATTTACTAATAACAAGGAATCTTAACGGGTGGTGGTGTAAACATGAAATCTTTAATTTCCCCACATAACTGCTGCCAGCTGTGCCTGCTGCTCCTGTCTCACTAAGTGGAAGGCTCCCTTCTCCACAGGCTGGGGATGCCAGCACTGTCAGCTACTTTGGGTGTTGAGGGGGGCTTCTTCTAAGTACCAAGAACCATGTCTGTTTATTTCTAACCCTCTAAACTCATATTAATGTTAAAATTCCCTTTGCCTCACAGAATACAGCATGAGACTTGAGTAGTGGTGGGGGCCGGGGGAGAAGGGGAGACAGGATAGAAGAAGGTTATTTTTTAAATATTCTTTAGCCTTTCTGAGCCTCCATTTCTCTATGGAAGGGGGAGAGGACAGGGATGGGGAGGAGAGAAGCCCAAGGTGTGAGAAGAGGGGATCTGAAGGAAAAGTGAAGAGGAAGGAGCATGTTTATTTACACTATTGCTCCTTGAAGACAGATCTCCTTTACTTCAGTGGTAAGTGCTGATTTGTTTTGTGGGTTGTAAACTCAGAGGGGACTTGGGTAACTTCAATAGGTCCCACCAACAGGGCTCAACCCTGAACATGTCTTGTCCTCTATAGTTTATTCATTCTTGGTGGTGGGCCTAAATCCTGCAGCTGACCTCCTTCAGACAATCTTATGTCCCAAATCCCTCAGAAGGCAGCTTCTATCAGCTGCTCACCATGGCCCCCAGACTATCTCTGTTTTAGGACCCAAATACTGAGATTTCTAATATGTTCATTACCATATAGTACAATGGTTCTCAACCTGTGGGTCACAACCCCTTTGGGGGTCACATATTAGCTACCCAGCAGAACAGATATTTACATTACAATTCATAGCAGTAGCAAAAATTGCAGGTATGAGGTAGCAATGAAATAATTTTATGATTGGGGTCACTACAACATGAAGAACATGTATTAAAGAGTCAAAGCATTAGGAAGGTTGAGAACCACTGATCTAGTGAGTTTGGGCTCTGAGATTAAACCTCAAATCGCTGAGATCTGACTTCATTCTATTTCACACTTTCCATTAAATTGAGTCCTATCCTAAGAAACAATTTCAGAGTCAAGAAGTCAACACAGTTGAAAAAACATACATAAGAAGGGAAATGAAGGAATTGGAGATGTAGCTCAATTGGTGGACTGTTTGCCTGGCATACATGAAGCCCTAGGCGTGACATCCAACAGTATACATACCTGTCATGTTAGCACACACCAGGAACAGGAGGATTAGAACTTCAAAGTCATCTTGGACTATACACAGTGTTTTGTTCAAGGGCACCCTGACCTACCTGAAGAACTGGTCTCAAAAATTTTTTTAATTGAGTTGTCAGGAAATTTGATTTTTGCTATAGATTAAACTGATTCCTATAAACTAGTTGTACAGAGTATAGTGATGAGTATAGAGACACATTATGCTTGGGAACTTGGGGAAATAATGGTTTGGAGAGGAATAGCTTATAGTCATGAAACAGTGGGAATGATCCAAATATCCATCAGCAAAGAAATGGTTAATTTATCATGTAATGTACCATAAAATGTTGCAATATATATATATATATATATATATATATATATATATCCTGCCAGGTTTCTTTTTTTCCTTCTCCTTTCTCTTGTATGTGTGGTGTCTGCGTGCGTGCATGTGTGTGTGTGTTTCTGTGTGTCCAAAGTTGTTTTTTGGAATCTTTCTTGATCACTCCTCACTTTATTCATTGAGGCAAGGTCTCTCAATTGAACCTAGATCTCACAAATTTAGCTAGTACAGCCAGGCAGCTTGTTCTGGTGTGGCTCCCGTCTCCACCTGAAATTACAGGTGGTCTGCTGTGCCCACTTACCATGCACATGGGTTCTGAGGATCTGATCTCCAGGCTTTCCTCACACTTGCACAGCAAGCATTTGAACAGCTAAACCATCTGTGTAGTTCTTGGGTTTCTCTAACGATCCTTGACATGTGTATTTACTGTATGCTCACTCCCCTCCTCAGTCATTCTCAAACAGCAAACTCAGTGAGGACAAATATTAGGGGGGCATTGTGGGTTTGAATTATGGCCTATGGAGTCAGATTGCACAAATTCAAATCCTAGGTCTGGAGGATGACCTTGTGTGAGTTACTTAACTCTTTTAAGTTTTAAAATTAGCATACAAGGTCTCAGGTATCATGGAATTTTTGAGCAGAGTATGGTTCAGTAGATTTTCCTTCCTTACTCCTCCAGCCCCTCACCCACCTTGTAACCTCCCCCAGTTTCCTTTCTGCTTTCCTGTCCCCTGTGTTCCTTTGTTCGCACTCAGTACCTTTTTCCACTCTTGTTTGGTTTTACTTACTTTCTGACTCTAGCTCTTCCTTTGAAAGTGTAGATGTGGTGTTAGTCTGAACGCAGAGAACTGCAAACCACCTATCTACAGCTGTTCTGACATTAGGTCAAGAGGTTCATGTGAAGGACTTTGTGCCATTCCTGGCCCATGATACACCATCAATACATGCCAGCTGCACGGGTCAAGATGGCAGTGATGATGGAGACTAAAGTATTCACACTTGGCACCTTGAATTATACCTGGCACAGTGCCCATGTGATGAATGAATGGATGGTGCAAATGTCCTGGCATAGAAGAATATCTAAAGTCTAATGCTGGAAGTAAAAAAAAATAAAAAATAAAAAAAATAACTAGTATGGAACAGTTCAACCCAATCCCATTGGTACAAAATATTTTAAAAGTTCTTTGCTAGGTAGCGAAGTCATAAATTATGTATAGTGATCAGCTCTAAGAAAGGGTTCCAGAGCCATCCAGGAAGAGAAGGCTCACTTTTAACCTAATTCTTCTTGGTGTTCCTTGTCACTGTAATGATAACAGTGTGTTTCTGTTTTTCAAATTAAAATTAAGAAAAATCTACTAGATTCCAAAGGCCCCAATATTATTTTCCCCAGGAATGATTTTTTTTACTATCACAGAATTTTTTATCTTTTATACTTCATTCATTAGTGGAACCAAAAGTAGATAAAGATGTCAGAGACACTCCCTGGGGAGTGGGCAAGAGTTAGAGTCAGGTAGGACTTCCATGTGACCCTTGGAAACTGCTTTACCCAAGAAGTCACAGTAGCAGAGTGGGTGAAAGGGAGTCAAGGTAGCTTGTCTCCTGGCAAGAGTCAGGTGAAGAAGAAAAGGGACTGTAACACGAATTGCTAAATGATCTTTTTAATAAAAAACCCGGAGCCAGATCAGAGAGACAAAGGAACAAGCCACAGTTACTTCTCACCTCTCCAACTCCATGAATACTCTGACTGAATGTCTCTGAGTCCTCAGCCCAAAGGGGTCCAGCAGAAAGGTGTCCAGCCAAAAGGGCTTCCAGCTCAAAAGGCTTTAGTTCCTGTCTCCTCACGCCTTATATACCTTTCTCCTCCCAGCCATATTACTTCCCTCCTAGTGATGGGATTAATGGTATGTGTGCTTCCCAAATACTGGTAACAGAGGCATGAGATCTCAAGTGCTGGAATTAAAGGCATGTGATTCCCAAGTACTGGGATTAAAGGTGTACCACCACTACCTGGCTCTGTTTCTCTCCTAGACTGAGTCAATCTCATGTAGTCCAGGGTGGCTTTGAACTCACAGAGATCCAGACGAGTCTTTGCCTTCTGAGTGCTAGGATTAAAGGTGTGTGCCACTACTGCCTGGTTTCTATGTTTGATCTAGTGGCTTGTTCTGTTCTCTGATCTTTAGGCAAATTTTATTAGGGTACACAATACATCACCACAAGGGACAGCACAGGGTCCCTACCTGGTATCACATTCCCCATAACTGAATCCCAAATTCCTTTGTGTATGAAATGTGGATATTAAGAACAACTTTCTCACAGGGTGGTTGAGGCATTAAATGTAATATATGTTACGCAGCATATTGTTCAAGAGCCAGCCTTCTGTAAAAGACAACTTTTGGTAAAATATAATAACTGTGTGGCCTTAGGAAAACAAGCTAGTGGCTGCCTCTGATCCTCAGTTTCCTCCCCTACAAATGAGGGTCTGAGGCCTACTGTAGGGTGAATGGATAGACACTATAAATTCCAGTATCCTGACAAGACCCATTCCATGCTCTTTGTGGTTTGTAATATGCTGAATGTTCCTTCTAAGGACAGGTCCCATCTGCCTCTGTTTGACCCAGGCAACCATAGGCAGCAGCAGATGCCCCAACATAGATGTCAACGAACCAGTGCTGGCCTGCCTCACTGGCTGGGGATACTCTTTAGCTGATAAGATGCTCCAGGGCAATGAGAGCTGACCTTGCTTTGGATTAGTTCCATGGTTGTGAGTGGGCTCCAAATATAATGGTGGAGTGAGAGATTTGAGGTGTGAGCCAGACTCCAAGCAGGAGAAAAAGTCTCCCTGGAAGAACTCTGGACGGTTCGTCTGAGGAAGGCTTTGTGGAGGGATTCCTGGCAAAGGTCTGAGTTGGGATAAAAGAGTGAACAAGGGAGATGGAAGTACCCAGAGACCAGAAGCAGTAGGAAGCTGTCACCATGGCTGCCATATCAGGGAAGGAGACAGCGCTTTCTTGGCACTGTTAGTTATTTACGCTGTTACCCTCGCAAGGAAATGTCATGAAACACGACAGAATCCGCTGATAGAGTTTATTGGGAGAACAGAAAGAAGTGAGTGCCCGCGCGGGAGAAAGCACGTGTGAGGAAGGAAGTTAGGCCAGTCATGGCGGCTCTTTATAAGGCGGGGCGTGCCCAGGTAGACGTAATGACGTAGCCATGCTGCGCGCCTGCGTGGCTACGTGACATCACGGATCCCGGTCACGCGAGACGCCTTGACCCGGAAATGGCTGTTAACCTGAAGTTCGCCAGGCGGATGTGTCCGGGCGGTCGGCTTGGTTACCAGACGCCTTGAGCCGGAAATGCCTATCCTGGGGCTAACTGGGCGGGTGTGTCCGCCAGGCATGCACAAACATGTCTGACCTTGGGGCGTATTGTGAACATTTCAGGCACCATGGGAGAAATGAATCACAAAGAGGTTCCCGCTGGAAGTTGGATTGAGGAGCCCTGGATGAGGAGGTAGTGCCAGGGCAGGAAGGTCAGGATTGGTAGAGGACATGTCTCTGCTTTCATCTGTGGATCTGATCTACTCTGGCCTCCCATTGGGTGAATGCAGAGAGGGGGATTAGGATGCTACAAAGCAGGGCCTAGGGTGCAAGTGGAGAAAGGGAGAGGATGTCAGGGACTGGAGGCTAAATCACTGGAATGCTGGGCTTTTGATGATCACCTCCCTCTCTACATTCTCCTCTGGGCCTATCCCTCAGGCCCTCCCCCCCCCCATCCCTTCTCTCCCCCATTTCCTTTTAAGCTTGCTATTCTGTTCTATTCATTGACTAAGTGTTTCCTACAAACCCAGTCCTGCCACTGAGCCCTTTGGTACCCCTATGAGCTTTTCTGTGAAGTTGGGGTCCATTGCCTTCCCTCTGCTGTGGAGTTACAGGGCCCAGCTGAGGAAATGAACTCTCTGTAAACTCTATCACCCTGCACAAATATAACAAATTATTTTTAATATTTTATCCTGTACGTATTAATGTGACGGGAGGATAATTAGGACAATTTTGCATAAACTTCTTGCTTTGAAATTGCCACCAGAAAGCAGGAAGGATGAAAGGGACAGCTACGCTCCAACTTTGAGCCACTGTGAAGGTGAAGATAAAATTCTCCCTTCATCTGTGCCCTTTTTTTTAATTGTTGCTGACAGATAAAGAAATAATTTTTCCCTTCCTCTTTGCTTGGAAGCCACAATAATATTTCATCGCCACTGCTTACCCTAAAAAATAGATTTCCTTTTCATCCTCGCCTGGTGATTTGGTTTGCATTAATGCCTTTCATAACTCATACATTTCGCTATTAAAAATTAATGCTTGGCACTGACATAAACAAATGAAATTTGTATTATTAATGTTTTACACAGGTAAAGCTCTGTAATAACAGATTCATCATAGAAGACTGTTTTAATTAAAAGACTCACTGGTTCCTTGCACACATCTGGGAGACTGGTTTGGGTGAAAGTAGGAATGAAAGAAAAAGACAGGTGAGAGAGGATCTCATTGAACACCATGAGATTGAGTAGTTTGAAGCTCTGAGTATTGAGAATGATGTCACATCCAGGTATTGCTGGTAGAATGCTGGTAACATGAGACCTAGAACACAGTAGGTGCTTAGTTCACACCAGGATTTGACAACATAGAATGAACATTTACTTCCTGATTAGTATTTCCCATTAATTGACTAATTCAACAATCATTTATTGAGCAACTGCTATATGTTGAGCACCGGTCTAGGCAATGAGGACAAAACAATGGAATAAAGATTTTGCTCTCAGGAATCCATCATGGAGCAGGAAGGGAGTTGATATATACCCTATTAGCCGTAAGGGAAGCAGTAAAACATACAGGTTGGGGGTGGGAAAGCTTGGCAGGTTATGAGTGGGTAGGAAGACAAGCTTTCTGGCTGTCTTCTGATACAAAATGATGCTTGAGCGGATTGGAGGAGGTAAGGGAATGAACAGGAAGCTCCCTGGAAGTTGTATAAGAAGATAGAAGGGCTAGGACAAAGGCCCAGAAGCAGGATCACATGGGCTAAGCAAAGGAGCTGGGTGGAGCCCTGAATGGAACTCCCATCTCATGCTGCTTTGACTAGGGTGCAGAATATCATGTTGGGTAATATTTGGGGTTAAGCCCTCCTTCTGCTACTTATTTGCTGGGTTACCTCAGAATGTTTCTTAACCTTTCTGAGTCTGTATTTTCTCAGCTCAATAAATAGATAATAATCTGGTTTTAGTAGGATTGTTTTGGAAGATGTGCCAAGACCTGGTCATTAGCTCAGTATGTGACACAGCATCTCCCATCACTGGTGATGATGACTATCATTTTTCACTCGGTCTCATGGGGTCTTTACAGTCCTAGGAACTGGGGATTGTCTCTGGCATTGTGCAGATTGTAAAATGAACCCAGAAAGGCAGGATAGTTTATGTAGGGATGCTCAGCAAGTTGAGGGTCTGTTACTGGGGCTCTGGGGACATAGAGCTGATCTTTTCTGACTGTTGGAGCTTTAACGAATTCATTTGCATATTCCTTGACAAGCAAAGGCCCTGTACACTCAGTTCTCTCTGCTCTTCCTGCCACTCAGTTGGGGAACCAGGGGACAGGGCTGTCACAGAGATATTAGGGAACATGGCTTGGTGATTAGGCTGACTGCCAGCCCAGAGAACGAACTAAGGGACGTTCCCATCTCTGTTGTGAAAATGCTGGAGATGCTGTAACACCCCATCAGCACACCCCAGCACATCACATTTGCTTGAGGGTGGAGGTAGTGCCAATGTTTGGGACTTTACCCTGTAATAATCAAAGTTCTTGCTTCTGAAGCATCTAGTGTGCACCAGGCACTGAATAAAGTACCCCATATGCTTATTTTCACATCTCCCAATAGGCCTGCAAAGTAGATACATAGTTTTTATTTTGTAGCAGAGAAATAGAGGCTCAGAAGTATACTCCCAATTCCACTGAGCCAATGAGAGCTGTTATTTGGCTCTTTGTTCATTCATTGAGTTGTTTGATAAGTTCTCATCAAACACCTCCATGGGTCTATAACTGTGCCAGGTATAAGGAGAGATACTGACAAAATTGCTGCTCCAGTAAAGCTTATGGTCTAGTGTAGAAGCTAGGAAATCAACAAGGCAGCCAAGCAGGAGCCTGTCATTTGTGACTGGGGGATTTGGAAGATGCTGTGAAGAAGGCTACTTCACTGATTTGCAAGAGCACCCCAGTGCTCAGCAAATGTCAGAGTAGAACAGAGGCTGCCTGTGGGAAGATCCAGGACTTAAGGACCTCGGCTTTTTCCACATTATCTGTGAGGGGAGATAAAGTCAGAGAAAACAGGGTATCAAGTTCAGTCTAACAGCTTCCTAGATGAGTATTCTCAGGTCAGTGGAGTTGTCATTTGGAGCTTCAGTCCCTACCTTGAAAATTGGGGTGAATGCTCCTCTTACTGAGCTAGAACTTGAATTGGAAGAGAGACAACACTTCCTAAGATTCAAAACTGCAAGGCAGATGGTAACTGGATTGTGCAGATGAAGCTCTTGCATGATTTGGACCAAATGCTAGTCATCTGCTGGGATGTCACCTCCATCCCAGCATCTATAGGGGACAAATCTGGGCAGGGCTGACTTACCCTCTTCGTGTTCATTTCATCTCACGTGTCAAAGCTGAAGTCATCTCTCTGGGATGTCAACAGACAGGGACAGCACACAGTCAAAGCATTTGCTCAGGTGAGGAAAGTATGCAGGTCGGAAACATTTGACAAACCACGTGAAAACCATTTGTAGCATATTTTGTGCCTTTGTCACAACAACATGAGGTGGGTTTTATGATAGTACACTATAAAAGGGAATTCTGTGTTATCTTAACTCATTCTCTTCCTTTCTCTACCTACTTCCAGGATGACTGCAATGGCCAGATGGAGCAATAAAACCTTCCCTAGACTGTGGCTGTTGTAGTCTATGGTACTATAACAAAACACCTTTGACTGGGGAATTCATATAGAATAGACATTCGTTCCTCACAGTTCTAGAGGCTGGGAAGTCCAAGGTTACAGGGCCAGCTGGTTCTGTGTTTGGCTGATACCAGGTAAACATGGAGTTAGATACAAGGTATCAGGAAAACTGCAGTTGCCTCTTGGTCACTGTGTTTTCTGCTAGTCAGAATGACTTTTTGTTAAATAACCTTGAACATGAAGATAGATTTCCACACCATATCAGAAACCGTGGTATTCTCCCATATATATGCAATGGCAAGCAGTCTGTATCCTCAAAACCCTTCCAGAATATCATAATATTACTTGCACTGTGGTTTTGACCCCTCTCTTTTTAGGGGATCATAGGAAGCAATGCCCCAACAGGAAGATATGATATATCATGATTTAGGAAAGGTAAAAGGGTCACCTTTCCCCAGAAGTGTGCCACCCATCTCATAAATATTTGCAAAAGTTCTTTAAAATACATAACACAGAACCTCCATGGCATGGATCAGCCCATTCAAATCTCTCTTTTCAGTGTCTGCTTTGATAAATAAACTTCTGATTAGGCTCTCCATTGTTTCTTCGTTCAATTCTTTTCAAGAAGAGAAGAACTAAAAGGCCCTGGGTAAGTGGTGATGGACCTTCTCTATTTCCGAGAAGATAACTTACACAGCTTCCTCTGAAGGGGGCTAACTCTATGTCTTTCCTTAGGGTGGGGCGGGTCAGAAGGCAGAGTGAGGACTACCTGGTTCTATCCAGTTACTCTATAAGGAATTTATCCCATCTGTGAAAGCAAAGAGTCCTCACAGCCTCTGTCACCTCTAAATAACCCACCTCTCAATGCTGTTTCAGTGGGAACCGAAGTTCAATTCAAATCCGGAGGGACGCAAATATTCAGATATGGTGTACTCACTTCATATGTCGCCCAGAAAAGCAAGGCTGCTCCTCTGAGTGGTAGAAGTCCTTAGTGGGTGACACTGAAGATCAGGAAGAAAGAAGGCATGGTCATTGTAGAGGGCACTACCTCATAAACTTCACATCGTTCACTGACTTCGACAATTGCGATGTAATTATATTAGTAAATGTACTGTACTCTGCTCAGTGGAGGTAATGGAATTTTAATTGCATGTGACTGTCCAGCCCTGCTAGCCCTGTTCAGGTTCTGCAAGGGTTTGTGACAGTTAGTGGCGTTTATGAAGACATAGGTAAGAGTGGGAGTGATTTGCTAGAGTCCCATCGTGTATTAGCAATATGATTCATGCTTTGCTGCCATTGCAGTGGTTCCAGGAGGAATCCAATTGCATGGATAGGGACCATAGTCTTGAATAATGAAGGGGTTCATATGAATCCCAAAGGTGAGATGAAACTGATCTGGTAGGCTCCTGGTGGACTCTCTTCTCTTACAATGTGAGGCCAGAAATGTAAAGAGTTAAAAGCTGCATGTGATTTCCATCTGATGCTATGTTTACCACAGAGGAAAGGAAAATAGATTCTGGAAATATCCATTTGAGACAAGCATTTCTGAGCACATACCAAGGTAAAGAATGCTTATTTCTTCTTAAGGAACTACTGGGCCATATGAAAGTGAACATGTAGAAGACAGAATATGGGATATTGGGGTAACCTAGGAGGGTTCCAGAAAGAGGATGCATTGGAGGTGATGGCATGAAAAGGATGGCTACCCCTTTGAGAACCCATCACTCTCAGCTGTCTCCATGCATGTGTTCAAGTAGACTGTGGGCAGATTCTGACTTAAGTATTTTTTGAGTGCCTATCATAACACCTAACACACAGTAAGTACTCAATAAATGTACCAGCAAATTGAAATCTCATATGAGTTTCAGTAAATCACTCTTTAACAGTGGAAACTGAGACATGCTGAGTGTTGTATTGAAAGATAGAAAATCTGGTAGAATTTCTGCAGGTGGCTGGCATGCTCTTTGGCAGAACAACCTAGAGATGGAATTAATGTTACTGTTGTCCCTACTAATGTCTGTGAGGGAGATGATGCTGGTGGAGTACTGGCAATAGCCACTGTATATGAAGCATTTATCATATGTGACAAATACTCAGGAACTCTTTCACATAGTTTCCCCATGCAACCTTCATGAAACCTGTCAGGCAAGTTCTATTATTAGTCCCATATTGTAGGAGAGGAAACTAAGTCTCAGAGACATTAGGCTATTTATATTGACTCATACAAGTAGGAAGGGATTAAAGCTTGAATTCAGGCCTAGTTCTTTGTAATGAATCTTTCTTTTTTCCACCAGGCAGCTCTCAAATAATGACATGGAGACTTCTTATTAATTATGAAAGCTCGGCCTATAGTGTAGACTGTTCCTAACTAGTTCTTACAACTGAAATCAACCCATTTCTATTAATCTATGCCTTGTCTCAAGACTCATGGCTGTTACCTCTCCCCCTGCATGTCCTGCTTCCTCCACATCTGGCTGGCGACTCCACCTCTCTTCTTCCTAGAGTTCTCTCTCTTCCTGGAAGTCCTGCCTATACCTCCTGCCTAGCTATTGGACGTTCAGGTTTTTTTTTATTACACCAATCACAGTAATACATCTTCACACAGTGTACAAATATCCTATAACAGCCCTTGCTAAACCTTACATTGTTTTCTTACTCTGCATGATTTACTATGCCACAAGGAATGGCCAGACCAACTGACACTGACCTTCAGTGTCATTGGGAAAGGTAAAATTTTCTCAGAGAAAAGGTGTCTCATTTGTCACAAACATAGAGGAAGTTGATACATAGGTTGTCATTCTTAAGATCAGAGAAGTTTCTGAGCCCATGAATGGACACACCTCACCTTTCTCCTCTTGTAGCTACCAGGCCTTATCACTGACCTCAAACTGGCCTTCAGGATGGGCTGGGCAAATCAGGAATCCTTATGAGTGTGGGAGATACTGTCCATACACACTTCTTTGAGGAGGCCTAGAATGGAAACAGCCTTCTGCCCTTTATTGCCTAAAAACCTGGAAGGGTAAGATAACCAGGTCATGGGAGCAATGGCGAGCAAGGACAGGAGGTGCTGGACCTGGACCCTAAGACCTGGGCCTAGCTCAGGCTGGCTGTCTTCTGTACCCTGTGTCATTGTGGAATCTTCTATTCTCTGGATTCTTAGGCTTCAAATGTGTGAACTAGAGGCAGTGACAAGGTCCTCTCTTAGAACCCCAGTGGTCATGAATATTATTCATCGTATGACTTCTCCTTATAAAAACATTGTATCGACAACTTAGCAGAACAGATTGTATCCTGGAAGTAGTACATCATCTGGGAGGGAAGGAGTGGTCAAAGTCTGCTGCTCTAGAGAGGAGATTCTGACCAGAACCTTAAGGAGGAACAAAGCCATGTGGAACACAAGCTGATCCTAAGGAAGGAAATGATAGGATGAGTGCTCAGGGCAGCAAGGCAGCAGAGATCCAGGAAAGAGCCAGTTGGGGCTAGACATTAGGCTATTATGTTCTCTCTCTCTCTCTCTCTCTCTCTCTCTCTCTCTCTCTCTCTCCCCCCTCTCTCTCCCTCCCCCTCCCCCTATCACTTTGTCTGAATCATGAACTTAGAGATCTTCTAGGGGACTAGGAGTGCAAAGCTACTTCTGACTCCCCAGAGCATATTAGAGGCACTGACAATGGGTGTCATAGAAAACTTAACAATGCCAGGGGAATTTCTCTGCCCCTCACCAGTGCCCTGCTCCATCTCTCAAGCTGCCTTCATTTGAATGAATAAATGGGAAAAAAGGCAAGTTCGGCTAACCTTTCAAAACATCTGCCTGGGGATGCTCCAAGGGCATATTTGGAAGTTCATGCCTGGTTGGATTTCCTGAGTGGCTTCAGCAACAAGGTTCTGGTTGTCACTCTTTGAGTTATTCTTATGTCCTGAAGGTTTGAGATAGAGGCTTGGATGTAAGACCCACACACATACACACACACACACACACACACACACACACACACACACACACACTTCACTGTTTATTCCTTCTCCCATTTAAATGTTGCTGAGCTCATCTTTAATTTTAATTAATGTTTTAATTTAGCATACACACCATGAGGCACTTTCTCAGAGGGAATAATTAAGTTAGAAAAAATTGGCTACTCCAGCCTTAGAGGTTGGGAAACCAAAGCTCAGCACGGGTGGGCTTGTGAACCAAAGTCATTCAGCACATTAAGGATGGGTTTTAGAGATAAAGGGTCTTTTAGGGAGCCCAAGACAACCTTAGCAGCTCTTCTTTCTTTGAGTAAATTCAGATGATGGATGAGAAGCCAGTGATTGACATTATGGGACATCTCTAGTGTGCAGAGCATAGCCATGTGGAATGTGCAGTGCTGTATCACAGTATTCTCTCATCCTTTCTGCAAACACACAAAACTGTTGTTTTGATCTCACTTCCTAGATGAAGACTCAAGTACAGTAGCTCTCCTTATTTCAACAGATAGAAAAAGAAAGTATAGAACCCCAAGCCTGAACCAATCTATTCCTTAGCATGAGTGTGTGTTGCATGACTACATTTTATGTATTTATTTAAGGGTCCACATAAAATACTAAGTAGTTACCTTGGAGCTAGCATGGGAATCCTCCAATCCAGAAAGGAAGAGGCTCTGAGCCTACAGTGGAACTAACCTTCATGATGATATTCAGAGTCATTTTTGAGTAGCCTTAAAGTTCAAATACCGGGCCCTCAGTTACTCTTACTCACAATACCAGCAGCTTTGCCAGGGCATTGTATACTCAGTACATAACAACTTGAAGGGGCAGGCTCTGTCATTGACCCCACTTTACAGATGAAATTCACAACAACTTGTATGCTTTGGGGTAGCTTGTCTCTTTCAAATCCAGGCCCCATCTTCACCCATGAGGAAATGTAGAGAGGAAAGCTCTGATTAACACTAGTTGGAGTCCCAGGCCCCATGTATCTGCTTGCCCTTCAGTGGTGGATGGCTGGCTCATATGAAAGCTGTGCTTCAGAGGCTGGAGATACGGCGAGCATTGGTTCACAGACAGTTCACTTGCCACTGCACAGACATTGGCAATGACCAGATGGAGGAGTGCCTTAAAGGAATCACCAGATAAGGGTGATCACCTGGTGGAGAGCAGAGCAAGTTGATGCTAGAGAGAGTTTGGTGGGTCCATTCTGAGGGGATGATACCTAGGCTGGGGCTGAGTGACAGAAAGATCCAGCCTCATCCAGAGTTGGGCAAAGCTTCGTGAGTTGGGAGTGACACGAAGTAGCCCCAGAACATGAAGTCAGCTCAGTGCCATCTTGCATTTCTTGCATTTTCTTTCTGGGATCTTTCAGAGCACACCTACGACAGTGGGTGACACAGTCATGTGAGACTTCATTTCTTCATCTCCACCTCTCACTGACCAAGTTCAAAGGGACAGGGTCAAGACTGTTCTGTTCACCATTGTAACCACAGGGTCCAAAGACAGAGTCTGACTGAGAGAGTTGCAGAACAAGTGAATGAATTATTAGTGTGATGATTAATTTTAACTATCAACTTCTCATAACCTAGAATCATTGTGGAAAAGAGTCTTAATGAGGAGTTGTCTACATTAATTGGCCTGTGGGCATATCTTTGGAGGATTCTCTTGATTAGTGAAAGACCTGCCCTCTGTGGGTGCTATCATTCCTTAGGCAGAGGAAGGGGGGTTCTAGATTATATAAGAGCAGAGAAAGCAAGCTGAGAATTAGCATACATTAACTAATTCCGTGCTCTCTGCACTTGACTGTAGGTGTAACATATGGTAAGATGCTTCAATTTCTTGCCATCTTAACTCCTTGGAAATGATGGACTGTAACTTCTAATTGTGAGCCAAATAAACTCTTTCTCCTTTAGGTGTCAGGGTGTTTTATCACAGCAACAGGAAAGGAAACCAAGACACTTAGCAAATGCTATTGTCAACTCTTATTCCCTTTCAGTAAATTGTGAAGTCTAACCACTTGTCAATTTGGGAGGAAAAATGGGTACTTGGCCCATCTGAGGAGTAAGGAGCAGGAGAGAGCTAGACTGGGTCCTCATCTGCTGTGTGACCCACTGCCTTCAGTTCAACAAGAACTCCCACCTGCCTAATTTATGCAAATCAAGCCTGGTGTCTTCTGGGTACCTGTCCTTTGATTCTGGATCTTGTGACTAGCCTTCTGAGTGGCCTGCATGAGACCCTCACACTACTCAAGTGGGGAAAACATCGTTTTCATTTACATGGCCAAACTTAATGATCCTTTACTGCCGTGACAGTACTTTCTCCCCTCAGGTTACCTATTGCAGGTCTTGTTCCTTTTACTGGGGTGTCAATATCTGGGGGTCTACTTCTGTGATCTTGATTTCTGGGAAATACAGGAGGAACTTTGAGAGATAAGGGCAGCACTGGGCCGTGAATGACTTGCTCTCGCTTACTCTGATAGCTTTATGGTATCTGTGTGTTATAGGCTTGGATTTGGGTCCAGAGGGCATCCATTGGTAGTTGTTGTGTCCTGGAACCAAGAATTGGACCCAGGACCCATGGCTAGTGGAAGAAACAGAGACAGTTTATTAAGGAAGAGAAAGGCATTCCAGAGAATATAAGTGGACCAGAGAGCTGGGAAAGGTTAGAAACTCAAAGACCTTGGACCAAGAGTGTAAAGACACTTTATGGGCCATTTATGTGGCAACCTCCGCCTCCAGCATTGGGAGATAGTTCTAGACATGCAGCCTTGGTGTTTGTGGGTGTTTTCCAGGTTTTCTGCTATCTGGGTTCTTTGCTAGTCTTGATGCTTCTCTCCCTCTCCTCTTTTCCTGTCATGCTTGCCCTGAGGTATGTTTGATAAACATGGTCCTACTCAGCACTTTCTTGCCCCAGTGATTGTGAGCACTCTCATTTCTCACCTTCCTTGTGCTCTCTGTGCCTTCCCAGTACTATCAGACTGCCTTTGCAGTGAAAACAGTAGACCTGCATGCAATTGGTTGTCCCTCTGTGCCTCAGGGTGACTCAACTGCAAAACCATGCATGTCTCATTCCTGTCTGTCCAATGCCCACCACAGGGCCAGGTGCACACACAATAGATCCCCAATAAATGCTAATCGGGGATGTGGGGGCGGTGGGGGGAAGCCTTGGAGAAGATGACCCATCCCAGGAGGTGGTCAGACTGGAGGCAGTTTCAGCTGTTCCTATGAGAGGCCTTGCTTTGGGCTATCCTAGTGGGGGTCATTTGGCCTTCACTGCACCTTACAAACCTCTTTATGCTGCAGGTCTGACGCTCTGAGTCTGGCATGTGCTCGCATCCATTGCTGCAATTTGGGAGTGTCGAAGCCATTTAATTAAATGGGATGGAATTGGATCTGTGAGGCTGTTATCGCAGATATTGTTTTCTGTGCACGGTCTGGCTCCAAGGGAATCCGCAGGAGGCCTGAGAGCAGCGAGATCTTGGCTTATTCAGAGACCTTGCTTCTCCGAACTCCCCGGCCCAGATGGCATTAGAAAGCGGCTGAGATTCTGGGCCCAGATCTGAAGTCAGAGGTTCAAAGCCCCTCTGTGTGCAGGACCCTGCGGGTGGGTCAGGATCATTGCCAGGCTGTATGCCTCTCCCCGGGAGGCAGCCAGAGCTTCGCAAGCTAATTTCGCTGAGGGGAACTTTGCCAAGCCAGAGCGAGCTTTCATTTGCCTAAGTTTGCATCAATAATTAATCCAACCTGGTTTTACACAAGACCCGACATAAAATTATTAGCTCTGAGAGCTTAGCTTAAGCTGGTCCCAGAAGAGGCTGAAGATGAGCCCTGGAATCGAGGACCTGGGAGGAAGGACAGCAGCTCAGAAAGTCACTTCCACTGTCCCTATTCCAAGCTCCCTCCATGGCTGTGTCTCAGCTTCTGCCACTTTCACTGCGACTGTGAATTTGAGGTTATGGCCCTGCCCAGACCTTGGTTCCACAGCACCAGTTCTCCCTAGTATTTCCCATGTTCCTTGCATTCTCTTTCACAACCACCTGTGTCCCTGTGTCACTAAACTGTCTTATCTTTAGCTCACTCATTGTTTTGGCTGGCACTCAGCACTCATATTTCTCTGGGATCAAATTCCATGCATCCTTAAAGGCTTATATCAGTTGCGACCTCCTCTAGGAAGTCTTTCCTCATTTCTTCAGTGAGAAGCATCCTTCTTCTGTGGTTCAGAAGTCTTTATGTTCAAAGACACTGTAGTCTGCCTTGTACAGCATCATCCACATCCAGTTTCTGTCCACAGACATTGTATATTTCTAGATTCCAGGAGCAGTAATTAACAAAGGAATACATACACAATGAATGTCCATCCGGGGAGGGAAACAAGGGGCTGGGCAAGGTCTGACCAAGGGAAGGAAAGAGACAGCTCTGCTCTTCCCCTGATTGTATTCTCAATCTTCTCAGGTTTGCTGAAGAGCACACATGCTTCTCAGTGACAGTAGATTGTTTTCCTGGTCTTGCACCTTTTTCCTTTGGCTGATTTTTTCCCCTAAATAATTCTTTCCCCCTTATGAGGAAACTCTTTGGAATCTCACCTTGTTCCCCAGTCCCTCCTTCACGCCAGCAGCCCTCACAATCAGTTTGAGGACACAATTTTTGCTTTGCAACCTCTTCTCATTGATGCCTCCCAGCCTTCTTTCCTAATGTTCCCATAATACTCTTACTTTCCTGCTTCCAAATATCCCATGGCCACACTGGGTCCAAAGTCAAAGTCATAGGCAGGTCAAAGCTGCAGCCTCACTTCTCCTCATTGCCCTCTAACTTCCCATCTCTGAAGAGCACCCTTCTCCCAGGAGACCTCAAGTAGCTTTTCTTGCCAAAGTTTCTTTTAGGTCCCTGGGTACCTTGCAGCCCTCTCCTGACCTTTCAAAGTGGACTTCCAAATTGCTTCTGCCATGCCTATTTAGAGTAGAAGATCTTCTTTTTTCACAGCAACACGCCATTCAGACTTTGATGATAACAGTTAACTGCCTTGGTGGTACATCCTTTTTTAAAAATTAATTTATTCTCTCATATATTACATTCTGACTGCAATTTCCCCTCCTCCTCTCCTCTCTTCCCACTCCCCCTCCACATCGACTCCTCCTCCATTCCCTTCAGAAAAGGGCAGGCCTCCCAGGGATATCAACTAAACATGGCATATTAAGTTATAATAAGACTAGGCACCTCCCCTCATACTAAAGCTGAACAAGGCAACCCAGCATGAAGAAAGGGGCCCCCAAAGCAGACAGAAGCATCAGAAACAGCCCCTGCTCCTACCGTTGGAGTTCCACCAAAACACCAAGCCACACAACTATAACATATATGGAGAGAGCCTAGGTTAGACCCATGCAGGCTCCCTGATTGTTGGTCCAGGCTCACTGAGCCCCTGTGAGTTGAGGTTTGTTGATACTGTGGGGTTTTTTGTGATGTTCTTGACCCCACTGGCTCCTACAATCCTTCTTCCCCTTCTTCCTCAGGACTCTCTGAGTTCTCCCTAATGATTGGCTGTGGGTCTCTGTATCAGTTGCTGGATGGAATATCTCTGATGGTGATTATACCAGGCTCATATCTACAAGCCAAGCAGAATATTATCAGAAATCATTTCATTTACTTTTTTTAAAAAAAAAAAACAAACCCGGGCATGTCTGGTTCTTCCTAGGTCTCTGGACCATCCAGGAAGTATCAGGGGAAGGCTCCCTCTCATGGAATTGGTCTCAAGCTGGACCAGTCATTGGCTGGCCTTAATCATCCAATTAATTGGTGCACTTAATGGGTGCATCTATCTCCAAACTTTCATTCCTTTCAAGAAGTGGCTCCACCATCTTATGTCTCCTTCACCAAAGATCTAGTACATGAAACGCAGCCAATAGGTACTCAATAAATGCTGTTGCAATCTTAAATAAGCATGTGAGCAATTGGAAACTAAAGTAGGCAGTCTTACCATCTACTGGACAGCAAGGTACCTGCTGCCATCACTGTTATTCCCTTAGTTACTGTTATTTCCTATGCGTCAACTAACACCTGTTCCTTACTGATCTCGCCCAGGGATCCAGACACATTCTTACGTCTACATTTCAACTTTCAATCCTTACAAGAGCATGGATACTTCTCAGATTGTATCTCCAGATTTTCTTTTAAATGCAACTCCTTTGAAAGAGTATTATCCGATTCCTGCTGTATTCTAAGCCTGAGGTTATATGTTGGGGAGAGTATTCAATGAGACATACCCCTGAATTGAGAGAAGTCTCCCTTCTGCTTTGGGGAAAGGAGAGTCCCAGGGTTCCAGGAAGCAGAGTGTGACTAATAACGACATTTCTGATCTTAACTCTGCTCACGAAAAGGCAGCCTCTGTAGTAATAGAGCCGTCACCACATTCCTGTCTTTAGCAGGCAGCACTGGCTAGCAAGGCGCCAGTACATAGGAGAATTCAATCACTGTTTGAAAGGCATCGCCTCATCTTGAACAAGACGGATCGAAGGTGCCCGTGTTGGTTCTGCCCTGCACACCTTCCCAGCAGAACTGTTTTCTTCCTTTGGCTTCCACTCCTTGTACAATCCCAGCCGCCTCCTCTTTTCTTCCCAATAAATCTCCTTTTGTTTCTCCAGAGACTTCACTGCCAAACCTGTCAGGAACTCAGCATAAAATAGTGTATTTCTGTCAAGAGTGCCTTGTGAAACGTTAGCTGTCTTTTGAACACTGGAGGCAGCCGAGACTGTGCGGGGACACCCTTGTCCTAATGTCTGTTTACTTCCTTCCTGGCAAGCTGGAAGCCTGCTGATCAAGCCTGTGGATGCAGACAGAGATTGGTGCCGAGCTTGGCTAGGCAGACTGGACCATGGAGAAGAATTGATGCCTGACGGTGTTTGATGGGGAGGCAGGGCTTTTTGTGACTACAGAGTCACTGCCACTTCAAAGCCCAGGCACACCACCATGGGAGGGGTGGGGAGGCATGGTGAAAGGTTAAAGATAAACTAATGAATGTCCTCAAGCCAGGTACAGCCCTTCTGTGTCTCCACTTGCCCATTCCTATGAGAACGAGAGAGCAGGTGTTCCCCAGGGTGCCTTCAAGCTCTGTCATTCTATCATTTCACAAATTTCCAGCAGCTAGAACTTGTTGAAAATGTAATTCTCTCTTGGATATCCAAAGTCAGTAGGAAAAAAAA
>CABHPP010126733.1:49088-73993 GCA_902168425.1 Peromyscus attwateri | reverse complement strand
GTGTGTGTGTGTGTGTGTGTGTGTGTGTGTGTGTGTGTGTGTGTGTGAATATATATTATTCTGCTTTTTAAGGTAAAATCTAGCATAATCATTCTTTCAAAGACTATATTTCCCCAACAGTCTTCAAAGTTAGGAGGATAAAAAAGTGAGTCTGTAAGAAAGATATTGAAACTGGACAACACTGGATTCTGTTCACTTATTTATGTTATATGATAATATAATGTTTTAAAAATATGACCTTTTAAAGCATCTGTAATTTTTGTAGCTGGAGTAATGAGATCCATTCTAAAGGTATTAATTTTATACTGAGTGTCATGGCTTATGCCTATAGTCCTAGAATTTGGGGAGCTAGCACAGGAGTGTTACATGAGTTAAAGGAAAACATGGGTCATATAGTGAGTTGAAGAACAGCCTTAACTACACAGGACAAGGGCCTAAATCTAGAAAAATAAATAAATAAAATTAAAAAATTTACATCATGTTATGTGAATGTGTGATCTTTGTATTATATTAGCTAATTTTACAAGTTTTTCATATCACACACATGCCAGAAAAATGTTTAACATTCTAAAGCAGAACTCTGAAAATAAAGATAGCCATATCTATCTATTACTAATACAAACCATCCCTTTCTTTCTTGCCTTCAAGAATCATAAAAGTTGTTATTAGGATTCCAGTCATAAACTCTAGACTACAAGTCTGATTTATGTAATTAATCTCCAACGTGTCAAGAACATTCTAGTGTTTATTTATGGATGTTGCACTGAATCAGAATTCAGATTTATGACATGGAGTGATTATGATTTCAGGGGCTTAGTGAGAATGGTGATATCATAAACATTGTAGTATACTTGTGGTCTCTGTGTTCACTTGATTAATTAGATGAAATGAAAAGCATACTTGGATTCTTACGCATTATGTGCTTTTACTGGAGAAAAATAATCTACATACATCCTCTTCAACCAGCACCATCACTGTAGACTCTGTTTTGCTCTGTGGGGCTCAATGAAATAGCATTAGATTGAAGAGTAGATGATCAGGAAAGAACTGGAGGCAGTTGCTGGAGACGCTGCTGTAATGATAAATAAAATCTAAAAAACAGGGCTGGAGAAATGGCACCAAAGGTAAGTGCACATCCTCCTCTTGCGGATGAGTATAGTTGGTCCCCAGCACCCACATCAGATGGCTCAGAATTGACTCTGACTCTAGCTCCACAGCATCTGACACCATGGCTTCCATGGGCAACTGGACTTATGTATACATAAGTGAAATGGTAATTTGGAAGATGTTTAAAGGAGAAGTGTTTTAAGAGGTCATTATTTTCTTACATATTTTTAAAAAACATATTATTTGCACAAAATTTAGAAAATTTAGAGACACTCAAAGAAAATTAAGGCTACCTCTATTTTATCAACAAGAAATCCAATATTTCAGTGTACATGCTGAGAGACATATTCACACACATATTCAAGTGTATTTATGGGATTCTTAACATATTTTTGGCATATTTATTTATGACTGATGAATTTCTCTCACCATTTTTCATTTTTCCAACACATTAACTCATGCATGTGTGCCATTATTTAGTAATTTATTTAACTTATCTTGAATTTGGGGTTTTGGGCATTTTCTAATGCTTGCTACTATATTTCCATAATTGCTTTCCTTGTGCAAAACTATTTGCATCTAAATTATTAATTTATCTACAAAGTTATATGTTGAGAATTCTAATCCCCAAAGTAATGGCATCAGGAATGGACTTTAGGAAGATAATTAGACAATAAAGTCACAGCTTTTATTGATAGGATTAATGTCATTATAAAAGATAATTGAGGTTGCTCATCTGTCCCTCTAACATGTGAGGATGTTACAGAAAGGTGGCTTCTATGAACCAGGAAAGTGTCTTCACAAAACAATTCATGTTTGGTGCCTTTCTTTTAAATTTCCCAGCCTCCAAGACAATGACGAAATAAGTTTATGAGGTTTATAAGCTGCCAATGCATGACATATAAAGATTGTTTGTTTATTTACTGTGTATGGGTGTTTTTTCTGCATGTATTACACTTATGCCTGGTGCCTACAGAGACCACAAGAGTATGCTGGATACAGTGGAACTGTAGTAGCAGAAAGTTATGACCCACTAGATTAATGCTGGCAATTGAACCCATGTCCTTTGAAAGAGCAGTCAGTGCTTTCAGCTGCTGAGCCATTTCTCTCCAGCCTGCTTGGTAATAGTTTATAGCAGCATGATCCCACTAAAAGTACTTTAAAGGTTGGGTAAGAATTTTCCAGACTGAGGAGAAACTCAGAAGTTTTACTCAAAGGAAGAAATAATAGAACAAGTTCTTCAGGAAGGCCATGAAGAACTGTTGAAAATATTCTGATTCAAGTCCATTTAAAGAGTATGGAAAATGGAAAGATGGATTAAAACTAGATGAGTGTATGTTTGGTACTGGAATATAAAACCAGAGAGTGCTCTCCTCTAATGGCTCTTTCTCCTGGTGACAGAGGAAATATGTCCATCTGACACAATTGGAGAATAGTAATGCAGTTGAAGACAAAAGATAAAATGCTAGAATGGTCAGTTAGGGGAATAAAGGTAGACAATTTAATATAAATACCAAGGTTTGTATCAATCACATGCTTATTGTTTCGTTGGCCATCATCACTTGTACTGACAATGTTGTGCCCAGATCGTAACCCCCAGAGAGACCACCAAAGACAAGCATGCCGGAATGCAAAAGCAAGGTTTAATTGTGGATATCCAAAAGCAATACAAGCCTAGGCAGGGACTTCGTCCAATACATCCAATGCAGTGGAGGCTGGAGGAAATGCCCACCTGTCTGCAAGCTCAGTTTTTAAAGGGAAAAATCACAAGGTTACATCATTTAGGGGTGCTAGTATGGGTACAATTCTGATTGGCTCGCTTCTAGGGGCTTTCTAGAAATCATGGCTTAATCTTACTTCTAAGGGAGTGGTTGCCCACCACCATTTCTCATTGGCTGCCCCCAGATGGGGGCATCTGGTGATTACAGTCACTATGGAAACTAGGGTTGGGACATTCTATGTTAAACAGTTACCTAGGGGGCCAGGGAGTGGACATTCCACAGTCCAGCCGTCCGGCAGTCCTTACCTCCTGACTACCTTGTGACCCTGTACTTTTACACTTCCTGGTTCCTGGTTTCTGGAATCTGAACTGACTGGTTTCAGTAACTTCTGGCCTGTTCCAGTAACTTATAGCCTGTAGCTAAAAGGAGCAGTCTTAGGCCTTAGTTTTTGGGGTGAAAGCATTTTGGTCTTATTTCTAAGATGGCTCATTTTGGTCTCACAACAACAGGACAATGATGGAGTAAGTTAAACACATGGGGCTTAAGTATTTAGGATACAGAGCTAATATAACTGTGGAAAGACCTAAGTGCGTGAATCCACTGAAAACTCTAGTGGCACTAACCAATCTGCCATGGGATAACACCAAATGAGATCTGAAGTGTTGTCATCAAATCAGAACAAAATAGTGCCCAGGAAGAATTAAAGATGACAACAAAACCTCCATTCTCATTGGTTTTTATGTTTCCCAGTTATAGCGGCTGGTGATAGATCTTTCCCTAACTCTCAAGTATATTTTATACCTCATAGTCATATGTATAGTCAGCATTCTGCCTTAAAAGTCTTTGGAAATCCAAGACTAAACACTCTTATTAAAAGATAGGGACTTATTTGTAAAGAAGAGAATTAAAATATTTTGTAATTAATGTGGAAATGATAGTGTCTTTTGCTAAGTCCATGGGGATTTGTAGGTGAAATAGGTTGAAACTTTAATAGTGAAAGAATCCTTTTGATAAACCCTCCTGGGGCATGCTAGCAGTCGGGTCTTACTCAAGCTATGGAAAATGGTTAAATGTTGAATTTAATTTGTAAATTAAAGTAACCTGTGAAGTTGGGGATAGAAATGATCAGAAACTGTTTAAAGTTTTTGTTTTAGATGTGCTACAACATGCAAGAAGCAACTTTCAATATTGATTTGTGTTATTGTCAGCTATGTGTTAATCACTGCAATGTACAAGGTGCATGTGAAGTAGAGGATCATACAGAAGAGATCGAAATAAAAAGGAATAATCTCTGCTTTGGAATATCATAAATGTCAATTCCATATAATGGGGTCTGACAAGACGCCCTCCATACAATTGTGTGTGAAGCATTCTGAGTAAATCAGAATGCTGAGGAACTTGAACATTTTGACCTCCTCTTACACTTAGAATTCTGTGAGTACAGGAGTATTTTAAATCTCTCAATGAAAACAGGAGATACTTTATTTAACTTGATGTTGAAATTGATGCATAATGTTTATATATGGTAAATACTCAATAACTCTTGAGGGACAGATAATTGTACCTGATATTCCAGAGGTTGGGAATTACAATTAATGAAATATATATCTTTCTCTTTGGTTTATAAATTATTTTAAGATCAATGTATAAATATGTATTATCTCAGAGTATCTGTTCACAAAATTCTTATCATTAACAGTCTTAGATAAAATATGAATGGAAAAATTGGAAACAATGCCTGAAGGAAGAAAAATGTGCTGAAAATATTTCATAACTTATATCTATTTGAAAATAGTCTCAAAATGTTACAACTGGAAAAGTCCATGCATTAGAATCCAACATTGTTGTTTTCTACTTGAAAGAGTACCCACTCTCTTTAAATGAGATCAACAGGAAACCTAAATTTCTTTTATTGTTTATTAAGGGAAGTTTATCTAGGAGTCCCTACTGAAGCTCCTCTTCTATTGTCCACTGCAGTTAGGTGAAATTTGTTGGCTCCAGCAGTAAGTCTACATCTTACCTTTCAGAAGGGAAAGCGAAGGCCACAGATATAGGATGATGTCATCTTCAGGATAAAAATTTTGGCTGCCATTTTGGTCTTCAATTCCAACTCAAGGCAATGTGACAGTAACACATATGATCCTATTCCAATCCCATCCTTGTGTCTATTAATCACATGACTTTGGGACACAATGTTAAAGGCATTGCACCTAACTCTGTCAGAGTTGGGCAAAGGAAGCCTTTGTCGAAGACTCTTTGGTAGAGATCAAGAAATAACACTAGGGGAAATGGACTTCAACTGTAAGGGATGCACAGGAAATTGTAAACTCTCACATAGATGTTTGGGAAGTTTCTGGTGGACTACACATGAGAAGGTGGTCAGAGTGCACAGTTCTCTGAGTTTGTTAATTGTCAATTGTCTAAGGAAGCTTCCTCCCTTGTAACATAGATGGCTGACTTAACCCCTGGGATCATCTTTCCAAGAAACACATCCCAAATTCTGAAGATATACTTTCCTGAGTATTACAAGATTGATATCACAAAGGGTCAGCCCCTGAGGCTATAGTCACAAGTTTTCAAAAGTAAATGTTCTAAAAAAATCAGAGAACAGGAGCTTCCAATTGTCTAACTTTCAGTGAAATTGTTGAGAACATCAAGGCCACCTTGGAAACTGATCCCTTAACTTAATTCAATTCAGTGACCTCATCTTTAAAACAAAAATGAAATAAAATCCTGTCTTAAGAAGGTATTGCAAAATCCCAGCACTCGGGAGGCAGAGGCAGGTGGATCTCTGTGAGTTCGAGGCCAGCCTGGGCTACCAAGTGAGTTCCAGGAAAGGCGCAAAGCTATACAGAGAAAACCTGTCTCGAAAAACCAAAAAAAAAAAAAAAAAAAAAGAAGGTATTGCAAATTGCATAGCCTGACATTGCCAGTACATTTCAACATGATGATACACAAATATCAAGTCCTAGGTGGTCTATGAGAACCCGTCAAATGAGGCTAACTTCATTCAAGGAATAAGTGAACATAAACCCAATAATTATTTATGTATAATAAATCACCTGCAAAAGCAAGTTCCTACATATTTTAACTTCCTACATATTTATCCTTACTGTTCAAATTATTATCTATCTATCATTATCATATATATCTATCCACTATCTAATTATTATCTTTCTATCATTACGCCTTTAATTTTCAAGGATACTAACAGCCATTCAGAAAGATTATTCTTTGTTACCTGATCACATGCCAGCAGGAATAGAGCTGTGATTCAAACACAGGACTGTGTAGTCTCTAAGACTTGATGTTTTTAAGAGAGTGCACTTATTCTCAGAACCTTTATAAGCCATAAGACCAAAACAACATACCTCTACAGTCACCTTGTACAGAAAACTGGGAGGTCAATCATTATTTTATTTTCCCCCCAAGTTTAATTATTAACAAGCATTAAAGTAACAGGTGAAAATTGGGACCTCTTATCGAGGACAATGGAGCCTCTCAAATAACTTCTAACCAAGGGTCACATGGGACATTTTTTTAAAGTGGACCATGTGAGCTCTTAAAAACTTCAGATAACTATTAGGAGGAAGGCAGGTGACCTTTTCTTTCTGGCCTTCTGTACTTGGCAGTAGCAAGAAATGAATGGGGTATATTCTTTGTTGTACACAAGGCTTTTACCTACAGGGCACATCCAAGCAAAGAAATATTCTCTAAAAGCCAAATACAAAATCAAAACCTTTCTTCTTCACCTAGACTTCATCATGTGACTTTTCTTGCACTCTGCTTCTGGACTGTGGAAAGCTATTCACCCATCCTGCTTTACATATGAATTATCAGATGAACTCATTCAGCCAAGTCAGGTAACCCTCCTCCAGAAACATTGGATCTAGGGCCATAGGCTTGAGGTTCAAGCTACTTTCCATCAAAACAGCGTGGCCTGAGTAAGGGCAATTCTTTTCTCTGAGACTTAGTTTTCTTTTCTGTGGAATGAAGACTGTCAATTCGAAGACTGCTTTGTTAGTCTTGTCATTAGAACCCGTCCAAATATTGTCTCCCTATAAGAGATCATTAGGGATCACCTCAGGCCAGAGTGATCTCTTTCGAATTCCCATTTTTTTTTTTTTATTTCTGGGACTTTTCAGATGTTGCCTTGTTATGCATTCACATAGGAAGGCAGTCTGATCATATTAACTACACCTCAGAGATGTGCAGATCTGCATCTGACTGCTCTGTCTGGTGCTCATGTGTTTTACACATAAGTCATGTTAAACAAATTGTCTGACTTCTGAGCTTCAGTCAGCTCATTTATGAAATGGAGACCTTAAGAATTCTTTCCAAGGCGTTGTCGCCCTGCTACCCTTTGCCTAGCACTCGTCTAATAGCTTTACAATTGGGGAGTCCTCCATTTGACAACTCCTTTTTTTTTCCCGATTTTAAAGCCACAGGTGAAGTTTTTTGGCCTTCCTTGTCACTAAAGTACAGGTTTCTGGTCTAAAACGATCAATCATACCCATTTGCTTTAATTTTGATACGGATGGAGGCTTCACAGTGAACTCATTCCTGACAAAGGTAGCAGTAGTAAAGTCACTGGATCTCAAAGGGAGCAAAGTTAATGATTAAAATGTCCGCCATCACTAAGTCTATAATGTAGTCTAACAACATTGTTCTCAATAGCATTGCTGGAGTGTGGCTAGCCACTGGAACTGACCAATGATCATGTAAGAATCATACTTCAACTCTTAGAAGTCCTTAAAGCTGCCTTTAATGAATTCCTTTTTTTGTTTGTTTTTTTGTTTTGTTTTGTTTTTCGAGACAGGGTTTCTCTGTGTAGCTTTGCACCTTTCCTGGAACTCACTCTGTAGCCCAGGCTGGGGGCCTCAAACTCACAGAGATCCGCCTGCCTCTGCCTCCCGAGTGCTGGGATTAAAGTTGTGCGCCACCACCGTCTGGCTGAATTCATTTTCTTAATCTCATTTTGGCTTAGGTATATATCAGTGGGTTTTGTGTCATGATTGGGAAGGTTGGCTGATTCATGGCTCCAAACAAATCTAAGGTCAAAATTAAGGCTAATGTAAGGATCAGATGAGGTCAATACCTTCAGTAGAGTAGAGGTTTTATAATTTCTCCCCTTTCCACCAAGTCTTCAGTGCTAAACAACCCTATTCTTGGTTTTAGTTTTCTCTGTACTACAGCAAATTACTTCCTTTCTCATGTGTTTTTTACTGAACTTAGCAAATTCAGTTATGAGCATAACTGGTAGTGGTACATGCTAAGTGCACACAAGAGGTTAAGTGGGTCTTCTTAGTAAAGTAACATTGATAGAAAGATCAGAACTTAAAAACACAAGTTCCCAATTTACCAAGGACCTGAGTCAAGTCCTTGTAGAAATATCAGCTAGATACTTGTGTATTCAGTGGTGATGATAGCACTGAGAAAGGACTGAGGGCTCTAAGAGAAGGTGCAACACACTTCACATCATCCTCGCTTTCCCAGGAAAGAGTCAACTAAATATGACCATGCCTCTTCTACATTGTGATACACAGGATAGAATACAAGCTTTCTGATCCTAATTGAGTCTAAGTTTCTAATACCTATGTTGGGTTTGGAAACCTGGACACTTGACATCTTTTGATGGAGTGATTCTAGAGAGGCTTAGAGCCCTCCCAATCTCTTTTTGTTTTTTTAAGCAGTTTTACTTTGTAGATCACCATGCTCAGCCTCTGGAGTGCTGGGATTATAGCAATGTGCCAGCACACCTACCTCAATGACCTCACTCTTCTAGCACCATATTTTTTTTTATTAATTTTGGATATGTAGGCATAATAAGAAGATTATTTTAGTCACCCTTCTAACGCCATATTAATCATTTACTTAGCATATGGAAGCATGATAAGGATAATTATTTTAGAAATTACAATGACTAAGAAACTGTTGACTGAAAGGATTACTGCTTATTTGATACTATGCAAGACAAACCAATCTCTGGAACTCTGGTTTGAAGAAAGATGAAACTTTCTTTGTCAGCACAGGAACATCATCTGACTTAAAAGACTGTCCTCTCCTTGAGTCTGCATACATTCACATTAGTATGGGAGTTTGCTAGCAGTTGTTTTAGCGCATTGTGTTAATAGTTCCTAACAGGGCAGAGTCCTCAGCTGGCACTATCTCACCACTTACATAAGGCTTACTTTATCACAGGTGCAGTTGGATTTAGCCCTTTAGCTATGAGAAGAGAAATGGGGAGTTAAAAAGACAGCAGAGGGAGTGGATGTGTTTGTGTTGATGCATGTGTCACTCAGACTGAAAGCAGTCAATACCTTTGTGCTGAGGGCAATTGAACAGAAAATATTACCTACTCCTAACATGGGAATTAAAGTCAAGGAAAGCAGAATAATTGGCATCATCAGGCAAAGCTCATTCCTCTCTCACACCTCATTTTCCATTTAAAATTAAATCTGCTTTTGACTAGGTATCACCTTGGAAATGCAGGGAACTTCTGACAGAGCAAATTAAAGAAGGATTAAATTGGCAGTGGGAGAATTCAACTTTTATATATAAACTATGTACTGTGGCTGATAGTGTACAAAACAGATCTCTTACCACAAGTATTTATAATGTGTGTTTATACTATTACCTTTATATATATATATATATATATATATATATATATATATATATAATTGCAGTTAACCTATATTTCAATTTCCTGTAAATATAATAGTCAAGTGAATCTATTTATTTGTAATTTGCATTGAGTAATCATCATGCATCTCAGTTTATATTTCATTTGTGACTTGCCTGACATAATAAACCATAGCATTCATTGACGTGGCCTATTTATTATATCCAATGCTCTTCCCTTGCCATTATTTCTCAGAGATAAGTGATCAAAACTAAATACATAGAAGATCAAAATTTTCATGTAATATCTTGTTTTTGACCATCACAAACACAGTTTTATTATCAATTTGAGTTCTTTCATGAAGTCTGAGATATTGCATTCACTCAAGCTATTTTCCCCCAAAGAAACTTCTATTGGACACGTGTTCTCCTACATAGTTAACTCATAATTTTATTTACATGAAAATACTTTCCTTCATCATGACAAAATTAACTTGGCAAAACAGCTGATAAAAAAAATATCTACCATGTTTGCCATATGATGTCAAGTATTTCTACACAGAATTCCATGAATTCTTCATTGAACATCAGGAACAATTCCAAAAGTAAATCTCCACTAAATATTATTTGAAGGTTAGTTCCTTTCCATATTCCTCCCTTTCTTACTAATTTCCTGGTAATTTAGACACTTGGGTACCTAGATTCTGCATAAGTAGAACTTACACTTTGCTCTCTACAGGAAGAAGATGGCAAGGCATTATTTGGTACATAGAGGATCATCTACAATCATTGTAGAATAGATACAATATAGGTCTGTTTCCTAAGCATACAAGGATTTGGCTGGGGAAAAAAAAAAAACATCAGAGACAGAATCTGAGAGGGAGTTTAATATGTGACCACCTGTTCTAATACTCTTTCATTTCAACCTCAATATCAGAAACCTACAAGGAAGAGATTAAGAAGGGGGAGAAAGAGAGACCACTCTACTGACAACAGAAGGAAACACAAATGATAGCAGTCACAAGAAAGCCAGAAGAGACCAAACAAAACTCTTTTAAGACTGGAGCCAGACATGGTAGCACAAGGCTCTCATTTACTAAATGGAAATATATTTCTTATATTTACTTGCCAGTAAGCTCTCCAGTGTAGTTTTTTTTTTTTGTCATGCTATTTCAAGTCTTTAAATAACCACCCCTAGAAGTTGAATTCCTGATTAGAGTACCAGAGATTTTCCAAGCTGTAGACACAGGTTGATTTATATGCACATACATCAACCCCTTATAAAGAAGAATTTTGAAATAAATGTACCTGAGTATGCAGCGTCTCTGGTGCTATTGACAGGGTATGAATGATATAGCTGTATTTTATGACTAACACCACTATAATAGCAACAGTAGCTCATATAGACACTTGCAAAGGGGAAGAAACTTCCAGATGTTTCACAGTACCCAAGAGGATTACACTGTGTGCATATATGTAATATATGGGAAAGCTGCCAACAATATTGGCAAGTCAAGTATAGAAGGGGTGATATAATGATCATCAGGAACAGTGATGGCAGAGGTGAGTATATTATTTGGTGATTCTTGTCTTGACTCTACTTTGTATTTCCTAGGCTAACGTGATTTTGCGATAGAAGGCTTATAAATATAAACTCCATAACTATGTCAAGTCTATAATGGTAACTCAATAGATATATTTTATTACCCCAGTGCAACAGTAGTTGTTGGATCCTAAGACTATAAGAAATCAGACCACATATAAGAACTGGGGATATAACTCAGTGGGTGAAGTTCTTGTCACACAAATGTGATGACCTGAGTTCAGAGTCTCAGAATCCACAGAAAGCTGATTGGGTAGCATGTGGCTATAATCTGACAAGGTGGAAACTAGATGCAGTAGAATCCCCAGAATCATGTGTGCTAGCTGTGTGCTAGCCTGCCATGTGCAGGGTTGAATAACAAGAGACCTGTCTCAAACAAAGTGCAAAGCAAGGACTGGTGCAAAGGATTGGCCTCTGTCCTCTGCACATGCTCCATGGCACCTGCACAATTACATTTCACACTAACAGAAACATGTGTGCATGCATACACACACACACACACACACACCACACACACACACACACACACACACACACCACAGAGGGAAGGAGGAATGGAGGGAAGAAGGGAGGGAGAGAGGGGAAAGAGAGGCAGATCGAGAGAGGGGTAAATTTTTTTTAATAAGAATATATTTATACTGGCATAAATCTCTGAATGTAGGAAAATAATACTTGGGTGTTTTTTAATAAATATTTTCTTTTTGATAGCCTTCTTAGCCTATGACTAAAAAGAGACATAGGACACTGGTCTAAAAAGCCACCATGGCCATGAGATGCAGAGAGTGTTTGAGCCATACAGAGTTCATAGCAGAAATTCTCCTTTTCCTGATATTCCTATTCAGCATGATTTTGGTTATTGCCCCAAAAGTCTCCTCATCAATACCACCACAGCAATATCAGTAACATTATTTGGGTATCAACCATGATAAAAAAAGAAAAAACAAATTAGTTGGAATGCAGATGCAGTGAGTCTTTCCTCCTCCTCTTCCCCCTCCTCTTCCTTTCTCTTCTTCCACTTTTCATTTTCCATGAAAGTAGACCAACTTTTTACTAATATTGGAGAAGGGATTGGTCAGTTTGACTCCTTTGAATGCCTTCAGAGATTTTGTAGAAATAAAGCACCTTCCCCCAAGATCATGAATCAGTGCATAGTTTATTCACCTGGAATTACTTTCCTAGTTACAAAAAAAACTGAGGATAGGCCTCCAGTCTCACTTTTAGTCACAAGGAAATATTCAGAAATGGAGGCTGACTGTGAGGAAGTTCAGTATTCCAACTGTACTCTTGGGTGTGGTTGAAATAGTCATTAATCATGGAAATAAAATTTATTAATAATTTTGTAAATATACAGTGGGTAAAATGAATATTTATGGATAAATCCGGAATATTCTAAAAAAAAAAAGCAACAATGTTTTGAACATAAAGGTTGAAGAAATTATTAGGGAAAAATCTATTTTGTATTTAATTTGCTTAAATTTAACAATTTCTAAAAGCAAAATTTCAGTCCAGATAAAAGCTATATTTTTTTTTCTTATGGATACCAGTAAGTTAGGCCAACATTCTTTTCATGTCTCATTCAGATCAATAAATGAATAAAAGGCAGAAATTTTCATCTAGACAAATTTCAAACTGATAATTCTTTTTATATTTTTCATTTTAAAATTGTTGTGAACTCCATATGCAATAAACTATGTATCTTTAAAGACCATAAATAACATGATGGTTTTGTATGGAATTTTGTATTTTATAATGTATTATATTAGGTATTTTATAATGAAATTGTTTGAATAAAAATAATGAACTTACTTATCTGTTGTCCCCCCAAAGGTTTTCATGTCACTTCCATCTCTTCCAGACATTCTGGCTACCTCCCTCAGGCAACCAAATATCTTATCTCCTAGATGAGTTTACTGTTTTTTTTTTTTCAATGTTTTAGAAATGTACATTTCTTTATATATCCTCTTATATGCTATACAATTATTTTGGGAGGACATATTACATATATTACTTTATTCTTCTTTAATGTTGAAAAATATCCCAATACATCAGTTTGCTAACACATTCATTGTTCTTTGGTTTGGTGTTGACATAAGTTTGATAAGTGTCCCAGGCAAGCCTCAAACTCATTTGTGATTCTCCTGCCTCTGCCTGCAAATGCTTGGACCACATGTGTGAGCTAACACCTTTGTTTCCACATGTTAGAAGATGAGTTCTGGTTTGTATGAATAATTCTGGCAAAGGTATGTGGGTTTTCCCATGCTCATGTGACTTCTTTGCTCCCTAGTAAGTTCTTAAGAGTAGACTTTGTGGATCAGAATGTAAATGCATGTTTAATATTTTTGGAAAGAGCTAAAATGTTTTTCAAAGAAGGGGAAGAATTTTACATTCTTAAGAGAAGCTCATGAGAGCTCTGTTTGCTCTGCCTTGTTCCCACACCATGTGTGATCAAAATGTTAATTTCTTCCAAATTGCAAAAAGTATAATGATAATCTCATTATGGCATAAATTGATATTTCCCTAATGACAACTGATATTGAGTGTGCATCCATGTGCTTATTTGTCCTCAGCATATCATCATTAGTGAAGTGTCTGTTTACGGCTTTTCTATAGTTTCTAAATGAGATGCTTAGATTCTTGTTGAGTTCTCCAAAATTCTTACATGTTCTTGAAACAAGTCCCTCTGATCACATCTTGCCCATTTATTCAGTTAGATCAAAATACTTTAGATTGGGCCATTCTTATTTGTTTTTTAATTTTTATTTTTTTTTGAAGAATAAACTTTAATTTTGACATTCTAAACAGATCTGAAATGTCTCAACTTGCAGTAAAAGCAAATGCAAAGCTCTTATTTTCAATAAATTTAAATTCTATACTGGTAAAAAGAGAAAATTGAAATAGTTTTCTCAAGCTTAAACTTGGTAAAACTCATTGTCTTAGGGAAAATTTGGGTAAGTTTTGTCCTGGAACAATATTTGTCAAAGACAGCTTACTACTGGAAACAGACAAAAATAATTCTACATTATATAATTAAAGTACTGTTCACCTTCTTCTATTGTATCTTTGTTCCTCCTGATCTACAGCCTCTACATTTAGATGCATTGTTACTAAAGGTGTAGTTCCAGAATGTTCTATGTCTTTTTTATTTTTATTTATTTATTTTATTTTTTCTCCTTTTTATTTATTCTTTGTGTCTTTCACATCACACATCTCCATCCTGTTTATTTCCCCATCCCTTTGTATCCACCCTCTGCCCTTGTAACCTCCCCCCACAAATAAAATAAAATAAAATAGAATAAAATTTAAGAGAAGAAAGAAAAAAAGAGAAGGAAAAAAATCAATCTTGTTATGGACGCTGTAGTGTGACACAGTGAGTCACACAGTAAACCCTTTTATCCGTTATCTTTACTTGCAAGTGTTCATTGCACAGAGTCATTGGTCTGGTTCTAGGCCTCTGGTTTCTCCAATCCTATTGATGCTGGGCCCTCACTGAAACTCCTCTTGGTTATCCTGCTGTTACCTTATGTTGTGAAAATCCTGCAGCTTTGGGTCTGCAGGACTGGTGGATTGGGTAGTTTTTAAACACTATAATTCTATTCTCAGTTAAGAAAGCTGGATCAATTTGTCCATTCTTTCACAAGTGCCACATTCTATTTAAATTTTAGCTTTTTGATAAGTCATAAAATAAGAGAGTATGAGTTCTCTATATTGTTCTGTTAAAATTTCCATGACTCCTTTAGAATCATTGGATTTCTGTCTAAATTTGCCCTGCCTTTGAAAGGTATGACCACTTCAAAAATGCCACACAAAAATCCAGTCTCCAGTCTATGATCTTGTAGGGACAAAACACAACAAAAATATAGCTCTGTTTGAAGTGACAGGAATTTTTTAAAAATGTTTATTGTTAATATTTTACTGCAAGTCACTTTCATGTTCATCTTGACTCCTGAAATCTAACTTCAGTCATTACTTTTACATTATTTTATTGGAACTTCTATGGACATTTAGATATCTTTCCTCTAAATATGTGTGTGCTAAAGGCTCATTCCCTCAGGGTGGCTCATCAACCTAGAAAGAAGTTCAGAAACTCAGAATCAAAGTAAATGTTTTGTTTTATTAAGTTAATCATCTCTGCTATTTCACTATAGTGATTTATATCTAGATAAGATAGTAATATTTAAATATAGGTTACCACTTGTACTCAATTTGGATAACTTAATGAATTTTCTAATTATACTGGCTGTAATCTTCACTTAATGTTGGAGAAAGTAGATGAAAGCAGGTGATTTCTTGCAATATTACATTAGTGGTACATAATTAAATTGAAGCAATTGATCTTTACCATTAAGGAAGATGGAGACTTTTTTGTAAGACATTTTATCCACACTGAAGAAGTTTGCTCTAGTTCCTGGTGATAGTTTCTGTCTGGAAAAAAAAGGATGGTATTGTTAGTATTGATAACTTGAGACTTCTATATTTTAATATAAATTAAATCCATATTCCTGAAAAAAACCTTCACACTATGTGTCATTTTAGTACATTATATGTTTGATTTGTAATGCTTTCTTTAAAAATTTTGTACCTCTATTTACCAGTATTCCTCAAATACATTGTTGGGAAACTTCCTTTCTATATCATGACTTTGCCTCAGTTTTGGGGTTTTTTTTTAATTGGTTTTTTGAGACAGGGTTTCTCTGTGTGTAGTCCTGACTGTCCTGGAACTCACTGTAGACTAGGCTGACTGCTAACTCACAGAGATCCACCTGCCTCTACCTCCCAAGTGCTGATTAAAGGCCTGTGTCACAACAGCCTGGCTGTCGAGTTTTGGTATAAAGATCATGACCCCATAGGATGTCATGACCCCATAGGATATCATGTTTTTGGAACTTTAATTATTTCTCGAGATTTTTGAAGGATTTTTGTTTGTTTGGGTGTTTTTTTTTGTTTTGTTTTTGATTTTTGATTTTTGCATTGTATGATTTTTCTTCTAAAGTTCTTGCTTTAACTAAGAGAAAATCTGCTAGAACTTCAGCATTCTTTGAAGATTTATGATAGTTGGAAATTTAATGTCTTCAACAATTGTAGGGTTTCTTGGATTACCTCTTTCTTCTTAAGTGAGATTTGGCAGTTTAACTTTCAAGATGATGGTCCAGTTCACATCATTTTTAACTTTTATAATACCATTTTAAAACTGAAGTGATTAATTTTATTGTTATATTGTTAAATAAAACTCAGGAGTCAGATATTAGGATAAATAGATGATAGATCCACAGAGTGATGGAGAAATGATCAGCTAACCCTGTCTCTTCCCCTTTGCAGATCAAAAAGGCCATGAATCTTCTACGCCCCTCCCCATTCCTTCCAGTGTCTCTCTATCCTAACCTGGGTCTACCAAAAACTATGGTTAATCATGCACAGCTGAATGTTGATTCTGCCCTCTGACTCAAGGTTTAACTTTATTGGCAGTCTTGGAGTGTCAATGCAAACAAATCCCCCTCAAAATAAAACTGTTTATTTAATGTAGGTTTATGGGTTATGCCCTAGGCCTTGAGCTTACACTTAGCTTGTCCATACAGCTATATCCCTGTGTTTCTTTGATTTTTAACATAAGTACATAGCAGATAAAAGTATTCTTTACTACATGTTCCATCAACAAATTCTGCTAGTTTTGATACCATCTATTCTTATTTTAATTCAAAATCTAAACTCATGTTGCAATTTTTGTTCCATTATTTTTTCAATACTGGCTAGCATTGTCCAATTATTTGGGATTTTAAAGATTATTTACTCTTCAATTTCCTTATATTCAAGGGCACACTTTATGTAGTTAAACCTTTTGTCTAATAGAGAATTATTTATATCTCAGAGCATAAGTCCTTTAGTATTATTTCTTTAAAGATAACCTGCTATTTAAGCAATCATCAATACATAATATGTTTTGTACCCATGGCTTATGTAAAAGTAACATGTATGACAAAACTGATATGAAGAAAAAAGGGAGACACAAAAATTGATTATGAAATGATATATGTGAAGGGACATACCATCAAGTCATAGTTTTAAAAATTAAATATGAGCGCTCCTAATCAAAAATCCATAAAGTAACAAAAAGCAGATATAACTTTTAAGTCCATAAAGATTAATTTTAAGGAAATGTTCAATAATGGTAGAAAGGAAAAAATAAACACGCTTAAAAAGATTAAAATGAAATTGTAATTTAATAGAAATTATTACAATATTAATTGTAAATGGTGTAAATTTACAAATTAAAATGCAGATATTTTTAGGCTGTATGCTAATTAGTAATATCTGCTGCTTACATAAAAGCTCTTTATTATGATGATCTGAATAAATGAAGACAGAAAGATAAAACATTATCCAAAGAACAATGAAAAAAATTCTCACATAGATCTGAAAAATAGAGTATGGAGAAAAGAATATCTACAGGTATGAAGAATAATTTTTAAATGTGAATAATGGTTTCATTAAAAGAAATGAAATATACTAGATTTACTTGAACATAAGAAGATGGCTTTAAAGATATGCAGCAAAACCTGACAAACAAGGGGAAATAAATCCACAACTCTAGTAGAATGTTTTAATACATTTTTAGTATTTAATAGAATAAGTAATCCAAAATTCACCCAAGATATAGTAACATTGACCCAACTCTCTGTACCCCTTGATGTGATTATTTACTGAATACATCCCATACAACAGAATATATGGTTGGTTGGTTATTTTTGGTTTTTGTTGGGTGGGCAACTCTAAGTTGAGCCTGGAGTTACTTTTAACATGGTTATTACATATATTTGTCTGGAACTTTGAAGCTGTATGAATTATGAATTTTCTGAATACAGTCACTATAGTAGTCTTTTGTGAGTTCATTACTGTTCACGCTAATCCTTGGGAATGATTCTTTCCCAGCTTGACTTGTTTCTATACATGTGATTGTCAGAACTCTGGCCAATAATCCACAAGGAGTCTAGAGATTACTGGATATTGTTTGTATATTTTTCTTCTCTCTTGAAGACTCAATGAAAAGCTGCCTAGGCCTTGCCAGACTCTAGTATTTCTCTCTCTAAATCACCAAGGCCACTGGAATTTCCATTCCTTCACAACACTATTGCCTGGAACTTCTGGAGCTCATTGTACTAATTCCTGTGTCTGAGAGGTCATTATCATTTGTTGATATTCACTGTTTTAAAAAATATTATCTAATATAATTTTTAGATTTTTTTGTTTTTTTATATGAGAATATCATTTTTTTACCATAATGCCTTTGTCACAAGTTGCTATGACTAAACCATTGTTTCCCTTAATTGCTACAAAAATAGAATAATCTCTTTAAGAATTCTTCATACCACAAATAAGAAAAAAAAATCAGTGTGTGGAAAGGGTGTTGTTAAATATATAACAAAATATTTAAGATCAACTCAAATTTAGCTCAAATTATCAATTACTTAAACATTAATGATTTGTGGCCCAGTTTTGACATGTGTTAGGGCTCTCTTCTAATTAGATCTTGCCCATGGAGATACTCTGGCACTCAGTGTCTATCACTCATCATTCTCCTGCCTCTTAGGTTCTCTTTCTGGTTCATCTTAGATATTCTACAGTGAGTGGTCATGAGAAACAGTAAGCTGGCCCAAGCTTTCCTTACCACTTTGACCAAGAGGTCATTATCATTCTTTTTTTTTTTGTTAAAAACTTCAGTGGAAAGGTTTTAATAAACATACACACACACACACACACACACACACACTCCTACAACTGTGGTTTGTGATAGACAGATTTTCTCCATCATCATCTTACAATACTGAAGGTAAAACTCCATCTTTGAGTGTGCTTGGTATATCTACCTTAAAGGTTTGTTATAATAATTAGAGAAAAATTATGTAAACTATCTAGGATCTGAAACATTCAGCATTCTTAAAAACTGGGGATAATTTACTATTATTAATTAATATATATTTAATCTACATAAATACAAGACTGTTGGGTTCCAATCTTATTTAATTATTAGAAGAAATTAGGGCATTCAACTAAATTATATTAAATTATGTAAGATGAGTTTTTTGAGAGTTGGACCACTAATTGTCTTATTAAAATAACTACTTTAGAAAATAATATGCAGGGGGAAAGGCAGAAAAACACTTACATATTTTATAAAACTAAAATTTTGTTGCTTATATGCCTACCCAGATCCTTCCTCCCCACCCCCAAACCCCATTAACAGATCTGGTATGCTCCTTCCTGTCCTGTGTATGTCATTGCTTAGCATAACTTCTGCCATTCCACCATCCTTTCAAACTTCCCATGTTGAGCACTCTAGGATTGTAAGGTTAGAGCATTTGTGTTCCAGTATGGAATTCATGGCTAGCAAATGGCTCCTTCTAAAACATGGCTTTCAGACTCCTCCATAGCTGTGAAGAACTTACAATGTCTCTTCATTACCTATTGAATAGAGTTTTAATTGTTCCTCCTGGTACCCAATTCGGCAATCAACTGACTTTCCCTGACATATAAGTGAAATAGTATTTATCAAACTGCCTTCACAACTGTCTTTTTTCCTCAATGTGTCCTTCATACTTTTATAATTTGCACATTTTTGTTAATAACATTAAAAATAAATTTATAATAAATAATGCAAATATTTATTACATGGCACATGCTATCACAAAATAAAAGCAAACTGGGATTTGTAGGATATGTAGATGAGGGATAACAATTTTGCAGAAGCACTTTAGAATGGCTTCCAGAAGAAAATGAAATGTGTGTAAAGGGGCAGAGGAGTAAATGACAGAGGTGCATAGACACCTAGAGAGAGAGATTACTGAAGATGATAAAGACTTTTGTGACAGCCCCCATAAGGAGTGAATATGTTTGAACCACATCAAAGAAACTTCTACTATAACTAGATAAATATGAGCAAGGAATAGTACATTAGAAGTTGGTTTTTGATTCAAAACCCTGGGAATGATTATAAAGACTGGTGTTTAGTCTGAATGAAGAAGGTGCCAGAAGTGTCTGAAGAGATGAATATGATCTCACTGACATTGTAGAAGGCCCACTGATTGACATGTTGGAGATACAGTTCGTGGCTAAAGGATGGGGATCATCTTGGCACTATTGTTATAATCTGGGAAGAGATCACAGTATCTGAAGTGCAGTTGGGGAGAAAAATCAGATCATAGATTTATTTTGAAGACAGAGTTAGGAGATTTTTGCTAGTGAGTAGTATGTGATATTTGAGAGCAAAAAAGGTCAGTAGTATCCCTGAGTTTAGCACACTGAACAACGACAAGGATAAATTTGTCCTCTACTGACATGGGAAATGATGGCGAGACATTTTAGAGAAATAAAAAGCTCCACAGAACATTTTATATTCACAATTCGTGTAAGAGATCTTTGGCAGGTATGACCAGTGAGGGAGTGTGGCATTTCTCTGAGAGTGAAAGATGGAGATGAAATATTTGGAAATGTCAGCCTGTAGACTACAAGTTTGGCATCCAAGAAGTTTTACAAAGGTTTGATGGGGAAGAGAGTGATCAGTTTCACCAAAAACTGCCTGCTGACAAAGGAAGGTAGAACAAAATCTATATTTGATTTATCCACATTCTGTTCATGTTCCATCTTGACAAAGGAAAAGTGTAGGGTGAAATTAAAAAGGTTAAAAAGGAATTAGAGTATATTAGAAGGATTATGGAGATGCAATTCCTATCATTGATGGTAGACTTACGTGTTTAGTACATAAAGAACTACAAGAAATTGGGAATACAGTAACTGATTAGTCACAGAAAAAATGGCAAAAGATATAGAAATGGCTCATGTGCATCTAGAAAATTTTAGTATTGTTCATAATAATAAGAACATTGAAACCAGTTGGTCTTAAATCTATGCAAAATTTGATACTTCCATAAGTTGGCAAATTTTTAAATAAATAAAGGTGCTTGAAGAAGCAGAAAATGGCAGAATTCCTATGGAGAGAAATTATGGAGTAATGCAAGATAATTTGCAAAGTTAAAGGAGAAGTTGGCCTTAGATGGGTGACCACTCCATTTAGCTGAAATAAGGGGAGGAAAAGCAGTCACATGATACAGAGGGCGTTCTGTAGACAAAAAAGTGTTGGCCAAGATTATATGTTAAAACCGTCAAGCCCAATGTGATGGCATTTGGAGATGAAGTCTTTTGAAGAGAATTAGATCAGACCACAGAAATGGGCCTTCATGATGCAGCTAGTACCCTGATAAACAGTTTCCTAGCTATCTCACTTTACATGTGAAAGCAGTGCGAAGGGACAACCTCTCCAAACCAGGGAAAGAGCCCTCAGCAGAACATAAGCATGCTGTGTCCCTGAGTGTGGACATCCCGACTTCCCGAACTGTGAAAAATCTTTTCATCTTATTTGAGGCACCTAGACTACGATATTATTATAGGAAGCTAACTATTAAAATTGCAGTAAGGGCTAGAGATGCTTATGGGAACCTATGGAGTTTACTAGGCAAATTTGTAATTTTAATAACATCTTTACATTTCTTTTGTTTAGGAATTGATTAATGATGACAACCTCCTATTATGATCTTTAAGCTTTTTTATTGTATCTTTTATTTATGTGTATGGGTGTGTACCCACACATGTGTTCATGTATTCAGTGAGGCCAAAGGAAGATATTGGGTCTTCTGGAGGTGGAGTTACAGTTAGTTGTCAGATGCTTGATATTGGTGCTGGGGCTGAACTCTCAATCTCCACAAAAGCAGTACACATTTTTTTCTTTTTCTTTTTTTTCATTTTTTTTTAAAACTAATCAATTGTTTCCTTTTTCCCCACCTTTATCACAGTTTCCCCTCCTTCCCCTCTCTTCTCTCAGTACCCCCTCCTTCCCAACCTCCCATTTCCTGCCCATCCACTCCTTTCTTCAGAAAAGTTTGGGCCTCCCATATGTATCAGTCAGTCATGGCATATCAAGTTGCAGAAAGACTAGGCACCTCCTCTCTTAGTATGTCTCGGCTAGGCAATCCAGAAATAGGAAAGCATCCCAAAAGTAGGTAACAGAGTCAGAGACAGCCCTTTATTCCTCTATTAGGAGTCGCACCAGAAGACCAAGCTACAAAATTGTAACATACGTGAGAGGGCCTAGGTCAGTCCCATGCAAGTTCTGTGGATGGCAGCTCATTGCCTAGCCTAATTGTCATCAGAAAGGCTTCACCCAGCAATGGATGGAAACTGATGCAGAGACCTACAGCCAAACATTAGGTGGACCATGGGGAATCTTGTAGAAGAGGGGGAGGAAGGATTATGAGAGCCAGAGGGGCAAAAAAACTCAAGGAGGACCAATAGCTGTGAAGCCTCCATGTGACTGGACTAGGCCCTCTGCATTGACAAGACAGTTGTTTAGCTTGACCTGCTTAAGAGGCCCCTGGTAGTGGGATTAGGATCCATCCCTGGTGCCTGAGTGGACTTTTTAGAGCCCAGTGTCTACAGTGTGACACATTACACAGCCTTGGTTCAAGGCTTGGACCTGCCTCAGCCTAATGTATCAAGCTCTGCTGATTCACCATGGGAAGCCTTGCCTTGGAGGAGGTGGAAATGAGGGTTGGGTTGGAGGGCAAGGCTAGCGGGGCAGGAGGAGGGAACAGAGGGGCATCTGTGATTAGTATGTAAAATAAACAGAAAATTTCTTAATTAAAAAAAAAAAAGAAAACCCACAGAATCAACTGACCCGGGCTCACAGGGGCTTGCAGTATATACTTTTAACCACCAAGCCATCTCTTAATTTCCATGTTTAAGTTTTTAAGGAACAGTGAGTTCGGTGAGATTTTATTCCTGTCAAAATTGTTCTAACAACACAATCCCTTTAATAAGAATTAGTCATTTTAGGTTTATATACATAATTCCTGAAATTATAAAAATATTAATGGGAGATTCCTTGTCCTCATTAACAAGTAGATTTTTAGGCAGACAGAAAACTCTATGATGACAAGATTAGAATAAGTTGAAAGATGTAGCTTCAATGGTCTAGTAACAGGCTTTAAATCTTACATTCATTAGCTTGTGTGCTGATTAACAAGAAGTAATGGCTAGCTTGGGGCTCCTTTTTTCAAAGCACCCAAGTCAACAGATTGCCTTTATTTCAAGCTTCTTCATTAACTGCTTATTAAGAATGATACTCTGATGTAGGTCTTCTTCCCTTCTAGGACAGAATTAGCAAGCAAGGGGCTTATACATTTACACTGATCCAATAAACCTCTCCTCGATTTTCTAATTGAATGTGAAAGCAAACACAGTATTTTATACTATGAAATTGTCAGAATAATAGCTAGCTTTGTCATGCTGTAATTTGCCTCTTTATTGCTACATTCAGATGAACATACACGTTCACACACATAACCACCCAATTGTGCTGCATGTCCCTCCAGGACAAGAGGTCATACATGTGACCAAATTTCTGACACTTGACCTGAGTCTACAGGTTGAGAGCAGGTGATCTTAACCTACAGTCAAGGAGGGTTCCAAGACACCGCTGTGTCTATGAGCTTTGCAAGTGGCCCAACATTGATACTCTCTTAACTGAGCTCCATATCTTACATCCCATCTCACTCTAAACCATTTCCACAATGTATCCAGTAGACAAACAGAGTCAAGCTGTGTTCTGCTTAATACTTAAATATCTTCAAATCAACTTCACATTTTCTCTAACTCCCTACATCCTAGATTTCTTCCTGAGCTGTTTAATTCTTGGAACCAGTGGGTTCTCTTCAGCCTCTGCTCACTACAGTGGGGAAAGTCTCATATCATCCCTCAGATCTACAAACCAAATAGAGGCACTATTGGATATGAGAATGCCTTCCATTGTATTACAATTTACATATTGATTATAATAAGCAGTTCTGTCTGTCCATCTCCTCCATGTCAATATGACTACAAAACTTAGACTCTTTGATTTCCACAAATATAAAGCAAAACACTACCAAATCATTTATAGTTCCTGTGTTTATGAGAGACAGTATTGAATTGTGTCAGTAATTTATACCATATGTTCAACAGAGAAACAGGTATAAGCAATTAATGGCTGCTAAAAAAAAAGAGAGAGAAAATCAATATTCTCCAGGGACAAGCTCACTGATAGGTTATTCAATTCCAACTAGACATCCGTAAACATATATACATAAAAACAACACAAATGAATTCATCAAACTGTATTTGTATATCCATATATTTTATATTTATGTGTGTGTGTGTGTGTGTATGTATGTGTGTGTGTAAAGAAGACTATGTCACAGATTTGAGATGGTATGGAGGCTTGGGGGAAGTTGGAAGAGGAGAAGGAGAGAAGGAAATAGTGTAAAATATTCATGATGAAATTCTCAAAAGAAAAAAATTAATTAAAAAGCAATAAAATGAAATAAAATATGTATGCTTGCCATTTGATTCTCCCACCACCTCTTTTGTCTCCCCTTGGTCTCTTTACACTCTCTTCCTGTTCATTATGGTTCCAAGCCATAAATTTCTATTCATATCTAATTTAAAATGACTTCTCTCTCTCTCTCTCTCTCTCTCTCTCTCTCTCTCTCTCTCTCTCTCCCTATCTCCCTCTCCCTCTCCCTCTCTCTGACTTCACTGCTATCAGCTTTACTCAGACCCTTTACTCTGGACTCTGGACTCAGTTCTTTACCAAAGTATACCTCCTTCCTAACATGGATGATGAAGCCAAATATTAAAATATTGTTTTTCCACTCACTTATGAAAAGGCTCCATCCTGTTCTTGCTGCATATAGACATGCCCTTTTCCAGAAAAAAGAAAGAAAGAGAGAGAGAGAGAGAGAGAGAGAGAGAGAGAGAGAGAGAGAGAG
>CABHPP010126733.1:0-49078 GCA_902168425.1 Peromyscus attwateri | reverse complement strand
AAGGAAGGAAGGAAGGAAGGAAGGAAGGAAGGAAGGAAGGAAGGAAGAAGGAAGGAAGGAATAAATCTTTTTCTTTGCTTCTACTCAAGTCAGCTTCTTGGGTTTCTCAGGATGTTCCAGACCCCTCTCATTCTAGACTATTTCAAGCATACTACATCTCCTTGGAGATCTTCCATTTCAGTTTTCTCTGTTCAGTTAGTTAACTATTCCTCTCTTAGCAACCAGCTGGAACCTAATTTCCAGAACCACTGAGATCAGGATACAGGCTCTGTTTGTGTGGTTGTAGAGCCAAGCCTTGGAGTATCTTCAAATAGTTACAATATTGGAGAGAGGTTCTTCAGTTGCTATACTCTTTCTTGAATATGGGGAGGCTCTCCTAATTAATCCACATTTCCTAGGGCAAACCTTGTGTACAAGACTTCTATTAGTAGTAAAATGAATAAATACATGGAAGAAGAGAGAGAAAAATGCAAAGCTTTTGCTAAATTGCTGATTCTGACTCTATAAAATCTTTTCTCAATCACAACCAGCATTTTTATCTAACTAGATCTTTTTATATAATCTTATCCTTTACTATATTTATAAGTTCAATAACATTTAAAATTTGAGGACCAAGAAATAATCAATTAATAAGCACACATATTTAATTCTTCATAAGTAAGATATTTTGCTTAAGTTATTGGAAGACATGGTTCTAAATAAATAAGTCATATTTTAATACAATATATTAAAAGACAATTTCATTCTCCTCTTTCTTTACTATCATCAAATTAAACATTGTAGAAACAGTACATTTCTCCAGCCAGCAATATTTGAGTGTTATCAAAACTGAGAGATCATTCATATTGCTGCTCAGAGACAAAAAAAAAATAGCAAATTCAATCTTGCTGTCTCTCTCAATAGGACCAAATTGTATGTTGTGTGCTGTGACTTGTCCCTCTGCTTGGCCTTTCTTAATGCTGTTTACTTCTTTGCCTCCTTCTTCTCCAGAAGTATCACATCTTGAGTAGTGTCCAATATTCTTTTAATAACACCTTTTGAATTAAAAAGGGAAAATTCATTGAATAATGTACTTAGTAGAATGTGTTTATGATTTGTATTTAAGTATATTAAATTAAAATAATTAATAGCATATTGTGAACCTTCAGTGTTGTATATAAATGTGCCTAGACATTGGAAAACACAGCTACTATTATTGAGTGCATGTACACTTTCATTTATAGAACTGTGGCATTAATTTGAATATCTTTTTTTTTTGTTTTTTTTTGTTTTTGTTTTTCAAGACAGGGTTTCTCTGTGCAGCTTTGAGCCTTTCCTGGGACTCACTTGGTAGCCCAGGCTGGCCTCGAACTCACAGAGATCCGCCTGGCTCTGCCTCCCGAGTGCTGGGATTAAAGGCGTGCGCCACCACCGCCCGGCTAATTTGAATATCTTATGTAATTGAATGTCAACATTCCAAATTTCCAGGTCACAAACTCCATTAAGCAAATTTCTGTCTAATATATTAGCATTTTTTTGACTTGGATATAATCTGTAAATTTACTCCCTGAAGGTTATCATTTAGGGATAGAATTTTTTTCTTTTATGATAAGCAGTGTTAGGGAATATGTAGTTCTATGCCTAAAGGAAGATAAGACAACATAAAAATATAAAAATTACAGTGGAGTTAAGTACTATATCAAAAAATTAGCAATTAGGCAATGGTTTCTCAATTTGCATACTGTGGAGAAAATGATTTATTCAGGAAAAGTTGATTTTTTTCTTTGATGGATACAAACACACTTAAAATGCCAAAGTTCACGAAAACAGGACTACGTTGTCCAAAATAATTTTTAGTCTAACCTACAACCTTACAGTCAAAGCCCATCAGGAAGCTACTTAAAGAGCAAATCAGAAATCCAGTTGTTAAAACTTTGATAATAAATGTTGAGGAGCTAAAGGAATTTGATGTCCAAGAGCTGCATGCTTAATGATGGCAATGACAGGAAACATCAACCAGAGTCCAGATCAGAAAGATACGGGCTACAGAAACCAATAATGTATGAAGAGTTTAATAAAGGCATTGTTTACAAATGTGCAAGGAAACTCTAAGTAAAAGCTTATTTCTCAAGAAAGCAACAACATGACAAACTGGGCCACCCTGAAACAGGATAGAATCCTTACTGGGATTAGAGTTGTTGATGGGAGAACACTGAAAAGAAAGTCAAGCATGTGGTTGAAGGGCATAGCACATCTAACTGCACCCATAACTATGAAACACATGCTGTTTCTCCTTTCTCTAAACTCAAATGAGAGCAATGTGCAAGGGAGCCTACCCTATCCAGAAGCAAAAGGGCACAAGATACACCGACTCCTTTCACTGGTTTGGACTAAGAACAGGATAGAGAATGGGGTCACAGTGCATCAGGAAGGTTAAAAATTTGGACACCCAGTACCAACAAGAGAAAATGGAATGTATCTTGACAGAGCAGATGAAAGAAAAAGGTCACTCATAACTTCTATTGTGCTTAATAGTGAATCATTTCCTATTGATTTTGAACAAAAAGTAAATAGTGTTCAATAGTATTTCAGCATCTTATATTAGACTCAGAAACAAGAATCTTGTTACAAAATTATCTTTATTGTTGTTTTCCAGAGGCTTGTCATGTGTGCACACATGCCTCTGATCACAAATCTTCCAGTGCTTCTATCTAAAGGGGGGTAATTGGCAACTACATCTGTTGACTTATGTGACAGGAATTTGTAATGTCACCACTTTATGAACACTGCAGACCCTCTAACCTGTGTCATTTGGGAGAGTGCACTTTTATTACAAATATAAGCTCTATGCTGTTAGTGTAGTTAATTAACATTCTGTTCAATGAACCTTGTTTCTTCATATCACTCTCCCTATGGTGCATGTGTGTGCATGTGCACATGTACACATTTTTTATATGCAGGGACTTGTGTGCCCATGAGTGTGGAGGTCAGAGGATAATTTTATATGTCATAACTCATATTTTGCATATTTATATATATCATATTTATATTTATATACATAATTTATATGTATTTCCAAATATAATATGGCTGACTGGCCAACAAGCTCTAGGTATGCTCCTGTCACTGCATCCCCAGAACTACCAGGCTTAGCTTTTTAAAATGTATACCCCGCTGGTGAACAAGGCTTAGGGCCTTGTTCATGAAAACTACTGGCGGAACTAACTAACTCCTAGCCTCATTCACTTTTAAGAAAGTTTCTGTTTAGTTGAATGCAGATTCATGGAATCAGAAACATTTCTTCAGGTAATGGATTTTGTTAACATATAATACAGAATGGCAGAATTCATGCTTTTAAATGGGGATTCTTGCACAGAATTGACAGTATAATGTAAGCATGTTGTAAGCAACAAATTGATGTTAATATGAAAACATATTGTAGCATGGCCCTAATATTTACGCCCCACTCAAGCTCCTCCTCTAGCTAAGAGCAGAGCAAACACTTCTCATTTGTGTGGCTACTGGACATATTTCTGTTGTGGTCCTGAGTAATTTCCTTTATGTTTGACATCCATTTGCTCATCTCTTTTGAGAATCTGACAGTTTTCCATGCCCCGGTGGACCTCATCAAGCTTATTGCTTTGCTTGAATCAAGACCAATATTGAAACGGCAAAGAGAGAAGAGCAGCTGCTTCCATCTCAGCCTTTAATTAGAGCCCCTTTCACCTGCCATCTTCATGGCATCTGTACTCACTTCGGGCCAGAGCGCGGTCCCCGGGATACACTGGAGCAGTCCTTTGCACTGTGAGGGCTTCAGCCTTTAGCACCAATGGACAGGGTAGATTTCAAGCAATTGAAGTTATACTGCAGATCTCAGCTCTAAAATACACAGGTCAGTTTCGCTCATTTCACCTCTGGAGCTCTGTGACAGCAAAGATGCCCTGAAGGTTTTATTTAGAAACACGGGTTGCAGTTCAAGAAGCCGAATGTTTAAAATCTTGCAGGTCTGTCACCTTTCTCCACCTCCAAAAACTCTGAATAATTTTCTGGACCTTCCGTGGCCTAATTTATTTCCTTTGTTGAGACTGTGGGAAGAATTGGCAGTGTGCTTTAAGGTGGCCGAGCTAAGGAAGAATGGCTTTGAAGCCCCTTGTTTGCATATTCCTTGTGGGTACCCGGAGTTACAGGGCATCTAGGAGAGGGTTGGCAGCTTCTCTTCAAGGAATATTCCTATCTGAAAGTTTCTGGTAAATTGCCACAGAAGACCTCAGAACAAAGGGATACGTAACACACACACACAGAGAGACATTCTTGCATTTTACTTTCTTATCCAGAGTCAACATTTAATTGTATATATAATTATGCAATCATACAGATATACGTTCCCTTTTGTTGTTGTTGTTGTTTTTCTACAGAAAGTGGCAGATGCCTCAAATTTGGATCTGACTCTTATTTGCCTGTTGCAGGTGTAGTAAGTGTGGGAAGGAATGAGGGTGATGGTAACAGAAGCATTAGTCAGGGGTCCATCACGCTGAAACTGTCAGTCTAATCATTAACTAATGAATATTAGGTAAAGGGCAAAGGGGAAATGAAAGGAGAATATGATTCCAAAATGCCAAACTTGAATGGTTAGGAGATACTGACATACAGAGCGGACTAACAGACAGGATGAGTCCTCTCAGTGAGCCAATCACACACAACATGGTGATCCGACTTCCGTTCCTGGAATCTGCATGGTAGAAGGAGAAAACTCTCACAAGTGTCCTCTCACCTACACACACACACACACACACACACACACACACACACACACGGGCACACACACACATGGGCACACATGGGCACACAGGGCGGGGGCAGTTACATGCACTGAATAAATAAACGTATTTACAAAAACAATGGACTAAGGACATATAGAGAAGGTGCTGATGCTAGGCTGGGGTACAGGGAAATGAGTGTTCCATTTCACATTGGAAAGCAATGTGGTGTAATAAAAATAATGAGGCCCAGAGGTCTCGGTACATAAAATCCAAGCTGTAAGACACCAACACTGTGTACCAGGCTGGAGATTTTGTAAGAAGAATAAGATGACAATTTATGGACAGTATTTAGCCTCAGTCTTTGCATATACACATAAATATTGTCCTTGCAAGGTAAATTGGAAAAATCCCTGAGTCTTCCCCTATTAAACAAAACACTCCCAAGGAAAGCAAGGGGTTGTTTTCTTTTCTTTTCTTCCTTCCTTTTTTTAATGCACTAAAGGGTGAATCTTTAGAATCTTATAGTGCTTCAGAGAAAAGTTTGTAGTCTCTCCCATATATCTGCATATAAACGATACTGACAGGGCTGTAGAAATGCAGAAAATTGGACTGTTCATGGGCCAGAGGGGATTGATTTTCTGCCTGAAAATTTTATCTATATGTTTGCAAACATTGTTTTGTTATTGGTTACTTAGAACTTATACAACTGCATCAGGAACTGCATTTGAAAAATGCAATGTGCAAAACTTACAAAAGAAGGCTGCATTTAAGAAAACACTGTGCCGGGCGGTGGTGGCGCACGCCTTTAATCCCAGCACTCGGGAGGCAGAGCCAGGCGGATCTCTGTGAGTTCGAGGCCAGCCTGGGCTACCAAGTGAGTTCCAGGAAAGGCGCAAAGCTACACAGAGAAACCCTGTCTCGAAAAACCAAAAAAAAAAAAAAAAAAAAAAAAGAAATGAAAGAAAACACTGTATGTTCTGTTAGTTTTTTTGTCAAATTATTATTACCCTACTGCTTTAAGACAATGCCAACTCATTAACTCATGGTTTATAGATTAGTACACTAGTATGTCTCAACTGACTTTCTGCTTAGAACTTTATAGGCCCCCCAAATCAGTGTGTTTGGGTATGGTCTCTTATCTTGAGTCCTAGGAAAGAATTGCTTTCCAAGCCCATTCAGATGACTGGCAGATTTTACCTTTGGGTGGTTGCAGGATTCAAGCTCCTATCTCTACTGGCTATTGGTTTTCAATCACTCCTTGCTCCTAGAGACCACTGAAGTACTTTCATGTGTCATCCTCTCTCTCCTCAAGTCAGCAATGGCACTTTTGAGTCTTTCATCTTTCTGTTTCCTTTTTCTGTCACCCAGCAGAACAGAAGTTCTCTGTTACTAAGGGGTTTTGTGGCTAAATTAGACCTGAGAGAATAATCTCTGTGCATATTAAAATCAACTGATTTAGGATTTATATGGTCATAAAGTCTTCCAAGCAATGCTTAAAGTTAAGTTTGATCTGGGACACCAGAATATTGGAAAATCAATCTTTAGAATTCTGTCAACCATCTAATCATCTTTTTTATTAATTTCAGTGTTATTCATGTTATTTATATTGTTCCTTACGTACAAGTATACATTCCTCCCAGTGCTTTTGTCTGCAAGATCTAGTTATATATTTATGTAGAACTTTTAACTAAGCAACAAAAGCATGCTTCCACTACCTGATTTCTGCCATTCATCATTTGTGTCTCGGTAATATTGACACTCATTATATATATATATATATATATATATATATATATATATCATGTATAAGATTTACAGTTTTATCCATTAAGCCTCAGATCCTTAGTGTATTAGATTTACTACTGCACTTGATTCAGCTGTGACATATCTCACAAGAGCCCAGCATCTCACTGGTGACAAAGAGAAAGAATGCTAATGAGAAGCAAGAGCAAAGGAGAAGAGCCTGGACACTCTGCCCTTAGATGCTCACTGAGAACCTACAGGTGACCATTTTGGAACCTAGCTCTAACACATATATTTTTGTTGAATCAATGTCAGTTCACACATGTCACTTATTACCCACTGAAATAGTTTCTGTGAATTAAAGTGTGCAGTTCAGTAAAAGATGGGTGTTGCTTTCCCTAAATTTTCACAATCTGGGTCATTGATGTTGATTTTATATTCAACCATTCATCAAAAACAGTCAACTATACTAGTGTCCAAATCAGTGTAAAATTTTAGTTTTAACTTAAATTTAATTAATCTGATTTAATTTTAATCAGAGTATAATTTTAATTTTCTACATTGAAGAAGTAAGATTTCCCTTCAGATTTTTCTTTAATTTATAACTGACAATTGTTCTCTATTAATACAAGGAATACCAGAAAAGTATTTTTATGTAAATACCACTATTCAAATGAAACAGTTAATTTTAAACACATACCATAAAAATTATTTGATGTTCCTTTCTTTTTAAAGAACAATGTACAAGTTCACCATCCTCCCTAATGAGCTGTGGCATACCTCACATTTGTTCAATATCCTCTTTGTGCTAATTTATTTACATATGCAAGCCACACTTGACCAAAATGATTAGTAGCAGCATGCAGTTATTACAATAAAGACCAAGCCAACTGGAGCAGAGATGAGGACAGGCTGCTCAGGATGGAACAACTTGCTAAAATACCTTTGCCTGGGAAAGTAGAGAGTGTGCCAAGACAAAGACAGTGGGTACCAACTTAAGTAAATGTATATCTGTAGAATGGCTTAGGGATTCTCATGGTCCACTTTGTTAGGGTCAAATTTAACAAAAACATTGAGTGTGGTAGTTTAAATGAGAATGGTCCCCTAGGCTCATATGTTTGACTGTTTGGTTCCTAGTTAGCAGACTGTTTAGGAAGGATCTGGAGGTGTGGCCTGGTTGGAGGATGTATATTACTAGAGATGGGCTTTCAGGTTTCAAACACCCATGCCTGGCCTTCTCACTCTCTCTGTGTGTTCGTCTTCCTAATACGATGTAATGTCTCAACTACTGCTCCAGTGTCATGTATGCATTCCCAAAGCCATGTTTCCTTCATGGACTTGAACTGTAAGCAAGACCCCAATGAAATACTTTGTGGCTTTGGTCATGGAGTCTCTTCACAGCCATAGAAAAGTAACTAAGACAGTGAGAGAGAATTATTAAATTCAATGTGGTTCTTATATTGGAGTACACTGAAGAAAACAGAAAAATTGAGGCAGAAAAAAGGCACATTATGCTGAAAATTTCTAAACTGTTTACATATTGATTTATTAAATACAATGAACACAGAGCAAAGAATGTATCTTTCCTTTTGATAACAATGTGCATGCTTACTGATGTGTACAATGTACCAAATGTTCTAAGAACTTTGTATGGAAGACCTTATTTAACCCTCATCTGCATTCTCGAGGTAAGCATTTGTATGCTTTTACTTTCAAGTGGAAATTCAGAAGCACAAAAGAGTGACTTATGCAAAGTCTTCTCACAAATAACTGACAAAACATGTGTTCAAGCACACATAATGTGACCCGAGAATGCAGAGTAGCACAGGCTATAATTAATAAGGAATGAGTTTGTGATAGGTCAAGTTTTTGACATGAAAACATTCAGCTCTAAACTTTTGCATTTAAAATGTTAGTTTTTAAATATGAATAATTGAGTAAATTACTTCTCCAAGCATATTTAGCCTATGATTTTTCTTGTCACAATACTGTGTGAAAGCAGAGCAATAGAAAGGCCTGCAGTCTGGGGCAAGGAACTTAAGGTCTGGGAGAGACTGCAAGCTCTCAGGGAACGTGGTCAAGGAATTGTGCTGGAAGTCTACGAGTAACATTTTGTAGATGTTTTCCCCTCTATTTTAAAATAGGTTAGATTCCCTGGGGAGTTGTCCCTGAAATGATATAGAACATGCTGAACATGTGTGGAGGGGTGTCTTTGAAGTGCAGTTGTTGCTGCTGTGTGGCAGAAACAAAAGGAAAGCAAGCCTGGGCAGGAAGAGGGCTGGGGTGCAATTTCCACAGATGTGCCACACAACCCTGTGGAGCACACCGAAGTGAGAATATTCTTTTGACACTGTCCTGATTTGGGTTAGGATTTAAAGCAATATAACACTAGGTAAGATACCGTGGGCAAGATAACTGTCTTTACCTGAGGCTCCACCTGAAGGAACAAGCAGCTGGTGCTGACATCCCCATCATCAAACAGTCCAGATGTTACTTCCTAGATGGGCATCTGGTTCTGTATTCACAATAAACAGTTCTAATGACAAGGTCATCTAGACGTCTTCAAGCACTGATGGTCTTCTGTCTTCAAAGACAGTGGTAAATTGAGTTATTCTTTAACATTCTGATGGGTATGTCTTTCTCCTGTGAGCCTTATAAATTACACTGAACATGCCTAGACTATCAAAGATAATCTCATCTTAATTCTCAATTTATATACATGTGTAATGTACCCATTCCCAATGCAAGAAAACAGTTGTACCTGCTGGGCTTAGAACTATGATGTCTTTCTGAGGTTATAATACTACCTAGCACAGGGATGTAAGTGTGCTGCAAAAGACCAAAGAGCCTTCTTTTTATTTCCATGGAAGTGTTGGAGATAGATGGCTTCAAAATTTACCTTGTTAGCAATCCCATGTGATTAAGCATTAGAGAAGAAAATGGGAGCAGGTTCCACTGAGAGTTGCTTCTAAGACACGACTCTCAAACTGAATTTCTGGTAAAATTGTGATAACTCAAGGTAATTTGATGAAAGTAGAGAATTCAGTGAAAGCCCTTTCCCCCTAAAGATATGGTGTCTTCACTTCTCAAAGTATTAAATGCAAAAGGACATTAAAGCAGGAAAAACAGGAGGGAGATTAATCCTTTGCAAAGGCTTGCAATAATGAAAGATGCTATTTATAGGAATGTGACATTGTCAGCCACTTGCCTTGGAAGAAATGTTACTCACTGTTACACCCTTTGGCTAGAGGAGTTACTTCTTTCCAAGAGAAATGAGTTATCTCTCTGAGAGATTGCAGGTCCAGTGGTATACCCAAGGCATTGTCAGATACCAGAATGTTAAGTGGTCTCTGAGGTCCTTCTTACCTTGAATACTAACTACCAGCATTGATCCTACCACCATTTCTAATCCCAGTCCCTATTGTTTAAATGTTCTACTGAGGTGATAAGACAAAGAAATGAAGACAATGATCCAGTTGATCAATTCAGTATTTATGGTCCTAGAAGTGGGACACAGAGGTCAATTTTGAAAAGAGACTAGGCCCACACAGGAGCTGATTAAAGAAAGACCCAGATCCTGGGCACTAATGAGACTGTAGATCTTCAGTGATACAAAGATTAGAGAGACCAAGGAGAGTGGTGAAAAGAATCACAAGTGAATGAGCAAAAATCCTAAGTAGAAGAGACCATGACCACTGAAACCACACTATGTCAGAGCACCAGTTTGGCTCAAGCCAACTCTTATCTGCAATCTGAAACAGGTGTCAAAGTGCCAGGATGTGACTAATGATACCTTTTCCAGGGACCTTATATTGTTGGTACCTTCCAACAGCTGTCCTGAACTTGGCTTATGCTGGAGATCTGAAGATGACTTTCTGGTATGTGTATATTTAAACTGCATTCTAGGAGAACTGTCATCAGTTTAGGATTGGTGATTGACTTTATCAGAGAAATGGAGGAAGGATGGAAAATCACATAAAACGGTATAGTTAGAATACACCTGTAGCTACTGAGCAATTCTGCAAAGATTCAGCTCACTGTAACTTCTACATCATAGCCCCAGTGGAGACCTGACCCCTATTTGCTAAATTCATAAACACAGAACAGTCAAATAGAATGTCAGTTTGGCAATATTTGAAAAGAGGAATGCATTTTTGGATCTGTGTACTTTGCTCTTTCCACTGTTCCTTCCAAAAATTACCCTTTGCCACTTTCTCCCAAATATTACTAGCTTTCCCTAGTGGGTATTTGTTCTATGTGTAAGTCATTAGATAGAGAACAGAAGGTCAGGACACAAAACACATTGTACCCTAGACCATTAAATCATTGTACATAAAATAAAACAGAAATATGTTGTTACCTTTAGGCAAGGTAAGCATACAGAAGCATTTTTAAGACCTAGGAAATTTCAAGCATTACTTTAAATTATAGAGCCAGTGTTAGAGTGAAGGCTGTAATCTAAAAAATATTCTTTAGAAACTTAGAGTGTCTTTAAAATCTCTAGCAGACACCTATTCTTAAAATTTACAATAAACTCTACTGCTCAGGCTGGCCTAGAATTTTAACAGTTAAAACACACACAGTGAAGCATGTCTAGTGAAGCACTTTGTAGAGCAGATATCTCAATTAATATATATTATAATGAAGTAGTGAGATAGGTAGTGTTTTCCCTCTCCACCTGGAAAAAATAGGAAAGCAAGATGCCCAGAAAGTGCCAGAGACTGAGTGAAATATGCTGTTGTGAAGTCCAATTTTATCTTCACTGTGCTGTTCTTAGAGTAGTGTTGATATAAGGAGAACCTGTGCAATTAGAAGTTACCATTTAAAAGTAAGTCTCCAATAAGAGAAATTAAATTTAGTCTCTGTTTTACCAATGAGAACACATTTTAACCATTTGCTAGATATCTGGATGACACCTCTAAAGAACACCTGCTGATTCACCTGAAAGAATGCAAAGATGATAGCTAACCCAAAGAATTGTGCTCAAAGTGAATGAATAAGTGGAATACTTGCTGCAAATTTGATATAGCTCATACATTCCCCTAATTAAAGGTCCACAATAGTGGCAGATAATTGCATATCTATAGCACTCTGGTAGGGCCCTATTAAAATTCATGTATCTGTATAATAATGTGTAATGTGGGTTGTGAAGTTATTTTAATACTACGCGTATAAGTATCAAAATACTGTATCTCCTTCTTTGACCCATTCTAGAGCTCACCTAATTGTTGAGAGTAATGCTTTTGGCCAGCAGAGAGCAGCAATGATATGCTATACGAGTCAGTCTAGTGAACCTGACCATCTTTTTTTTTTTTTTTTTTTTTTTTTTTTGAGATCTACACTGTTTGTATCTTGTGTGACCTTAGTCAGTGAACTGTTCAAAGGTCACTCTGATTGGCTAAGCTTAGTCAACAAGATGGGTTCTACTAGTTGGGATCTGTATGCCATGGTATGCACTTCCTGGTGCCATGAGCAGAGCTTGCTCTCAGCTTTGCCTTCTGGGACTGCCAATAAAGATCAAAAGCCTAGATGAAGAGAAGTCAGTCCTTCCCAGTGGTTTCTACTCTCATTGCTCAGCTATGTTCAAGGCAAGAAGTTGCAGTGCTTCCTTGGTCTGTAGGGTGCTCTTCATGGACTCATGTCTGCATTCTTTTGTTAAGGCTGAGAAGTAACTTAAAGAACCATGGAAGAGACTACAGTGATAGTTGAATGAATTGAGGGCACCAACTGTGAAGAGTAGTGATGCATGCATCTTCGAGCACAAGATGAGAAGAAGCAGAGGGGGATAATGTGACAATAGAATCTAAAATACCCATATGAATAAAACAAAAATTTGTTAAATCTTTTGGGTAATGGTGAGAGTAAAGTAAAGGTCATGACTGTGGAAACAGATGCTTGGGAACATCTGCAGTGTCATTTTGTAGGCTCCAGCTACCCTGCATGGCCACATTACCCTCCATGCATATGCTACCCTGCATAAATACGGTACTCTGAGAGAATGTGTTACCCTCAATGAGGTCAGATGTTAGGACAGAAGCACATAGGTGAAATCTAAGATTAAAACATGTTGGGGAAAAGAAAAGTGATTTTGTTTCTTACAAGTAGGAAGTAGACATGTGAATATTGACCTGACTTGCAGAGACTTGAGATGGATAGGGATATCAATAATCTCAATCCACTCCATAAATCGAAAGGCTTTGGCTTCTGGGGAGTGATGGGTCTGTGTCAGCATGTGTTGGAAGGTATGTATGTGTTTCTTTGAAGGTTGGTAGCTAAACAGTAGAAAATGCAAAATGAAATGTGACTTTAAAAGGAAGGCCAAAAGGCTTCATGAGCTTAATTGAGACCATGTAATAAGAAACTTGGGTAGAATCCAAATAATTGCACTAAAATTATCTTTATTACCTGAAACTGACAGTAGTCAGAAAACAGTAAGAGAGCAAGCAAGAGAGAGACGTAATGATTGGTTTCTTAGTTTCCTTTCTGTTGCTGTGATAAAAATACATTGAACAGAGACAAAGCATAGGGGACTAAGGGTTTCTTTTAGCTTAAAATTCCTGGTTACAGGCAATCATAGTCAGGTATTAAAGGCAGCAGGAACTAGAAACAGTCACAACAAATCCACAGTTGAGAGCATCGAGAGAATTAATTCATACAAGCTTGTGCTCAGCTCACCTTCTCCACTCTGCAGTTAGGGCCTAACACCAGGCAATCGTGCTGTCCAAAAAGGGCAGGTCTTCCCAATCCAATTAGCACAGTATAGACAATTCTCCACAGACGTCCCTACAGGCCAAGCTAAGATAGACAATCTCTCGTTGAGACTCTCTCCTAAGGTGATTCTAGCTTGTGTCCAGCTGACGCTTAAAAACTAACCACAATCTGTATGATACAGAATGAAGGAGACCGATACACTCAGGGAAATGAAGGTTCAGTCATCTAACCTTGGAGTCTGGGGTCCTTTAAAGTAGAAACCAAGAAGATATGGGAGATGATGTTGGGTATAGAAATAAAAGACTGGGAAATGAAGTTCCCAGTGAAGATCCACAGGACTCCTCAGAAATAAGGATATACAAATCTTGACATGTAAAACAAGTCAATTTATGTTCATTAAGGCAATAAGTGATTACTGGTACACCTAGCATGTTTTACAAGACAAATACACTAAGCTGTGTATTTCAGGGAATAAATACCTTTTGAGTACAGAAAGGAATATTCTAGATAGATTTACCAAAGGAATACCTTTCATGTTTCTTCATCCCTACCTGTTTATACCCAAGGAGAGAGTTCTTGTCACGTGTAATAATTGCAAGAGAGTCAATTAATATATCTATTTCCTGAAAGGGAATAATTTATGACATTTGCAAACCTTTTATTCTAGTAGTCTATCAGCCTGCATCCACCACACAAGTGAAAACCCAGAAAGAGGCTTCTTCTTCTGCCTTCTTTGCACTAGGCTGCTGAAACTAGAGTCCCATTGTCAGAGATAAGCTATCTAGAATGACTAAGGTGGATGAATCCTTAGGTCCAAGAACAATGTCATTTATCTTCTGAACAAAGACATCTTTGAGAAAGAAGACACTCAATAATTAGCCTCATCAGAAAGCAGAGAACACCATTTAATGCAACCTATTGCCCTACACATGAAGATTGCAGGAAGGCAAACTGTTTCTCCCAAGCCACAGCTGCTACACAGCAACTACGAAGAGATAGAGAGACAATGAATGACTCTACTGATTTGTAGGATGGGTAACAAATTGTAAAAACAAGTGTGAAGGTACAATGCACACCATAGAAGTGACGTAGAAGCATGAGATACAGGGACAGAGGCTGCTTGCCTACAGTTGGTAAAGTTCCCCATCCCACTCTCTTTATGTTTGGAGCTAAACATGTTCTATGAAAGATGATGAAACATGTATGACAAAATTATGCCTGTGTAATGTGTACTTTTGTAATGATTGGCTTACTTTTGTGAAAATATCTTTGACAAATCCATCTGCATAACTGTATGTGTAAATGGGATTATTGCTACTTCATAATTCTCCATGTTACAATACTTTACCCTGTCTCCTATGGGTAGGTATTACTGATTTCATTGATAAAAGTCCACTGCTGTAAACAATTGACTACATACCCTTTGGTCAACATGTATATATGTATTTTAAAACATAACTAGAGATGAAATTGCTAAGCTAAAAGAATGTCACTTTATATACTTTTGAATTTAAAGCAAATTATAGTGACTATAACAACATAGTCATAAAAAGATGCAAGTAACAGAATCAGGAGATGTATCCTGGGATGTTAATTTTTATTTAATAGTTTTTATAATCTTTGCAATACATTTACATAACTCTTATATAGACAATTTTTTTGGTCTTGCAGACATGAACAAGCAAATGACTTCCATCCAGGATGTCACATTCAAGGAATTTATATCAAAGAAGGGTGTAATTTTCTCCAAGTTAGGACAGAGCATGAAGAATGCTTTGAGTAGGGAGTGGTGATACCTGCCTATAATCCTCAAGAAGCAGAATTAGTTATATAACTGAGAGTTCACAGCCAGCCTGGGATACATAGTGAAATACTATCTGAGAATTGAAAATAAAAGTGAATGATTTTTTTAATAGAAAATAGAAGGAAGGGGTGAATTCTCAGAGCACTATAGGAAAGTATGATACTGTTTTTAACATTGTTTTGGGGCCTATAAGATGTCTCAGCAGATAAAGGTTTGCTGTGAACCTAAGGACCTGAGTTTAATCCCTGTGCCCCATATGGTAGAAGGTAAGAAATGACTCCCAGAACTTGTCTTCAGACTTCCACACTAAGACTGCTAGATCATATGTCTATACTCCCACACAAAAGCATACAAACAAACAAACAAATACCAATTTTTAACTAAGAGAAGAACAGTAACACTAACAAGCAAAGCAAAAATCTGTGTAAATAGTACTACCGTATTGCACTGTGATATCTGTCAATTCTAAAGGCAATCAAGGGAAGCTGGGAATTTTAGATTGTGAAACGGTTCTGAGGCCAACTTACAAGGATATTCAAACCAGATATTCATAAGAATTATGTGGGAACTTTAGAAGCACAATGTCCAAGTTGGCTTTAGAAGAATTCATAAACAATCTCCAAGGATGGAGTCTTGTTACCTGTAATTCTATAGTCTTTCCTAGATTGACAATCACTGACTTAGTGGGCTTACAAAACCATAAGACATTCAGAGTGAAATATACATAAAGAAATATATGATGTTTACCTGCAATGCAAGGCCAGTAGACCTGCCATTCAATGTCTTTGATCCAAAAACCTTTCCACAGGTAAATAAAGACAACAGTGTCATTGCACAGGAATCAGCCAATACAGCTCAGACTCTGCGGTGGGGGTGGAGGTGTTTAAGACGCCTTCAAGACAGGGATTTGTAAAGACTCATTTACACTAGTGCTGGTTTCATTATCATTTCTGCATCCACACTGGGTACATTATTTCAGTTTTGATACATTTATTCTAAGAACATCAAGTTTTACCAGACACATTTTAAGTGTCACCCTTAGAGAATTTGTCCCCAGTATCTGCATTTAAAATGACCCAAAGTTTGTGTCTATCTATACTGTGAAGGGAAAAAAAAATCCCCAAAGCTGAGAATTTTTTTTTTCTAATTCACTGCCATTCTCACAGTCAACAATAGCAACTTCTTCATTCCAGCAGTGGATACTTTGGATGTAACAGCTGGAGTGTGTGTGCAGAAGAAGCTAGAGTGGAAATATGCAAAGTTTACTTCTGATCTGTGTCCTCGAAGCAAAGAGCATATGAATTATAGCATAGGTTTGTGGTCAGAGAGGGCAGCATTCCTTCTTCTCAAATCAGTCTTCCCAGTTCCCAGCAGAATAAGCCAAGAGTCACCCATGACTGAACTACAGGGTTCCTATCTATGAAATGTTTACTAAGTATGTATTTACTCTATCCTGAGCACAATATGAATGACCCTAACATATACACACTTACTTGATCTTCCCTAAAATCCATATAATTAATATTTATTTTCCCTTTGTGTATATCTGGAAATGAAAGCTTAGGTTGGTAAGATTCTGGCACAGTACCCTGATACTTTACTTGCTTCACAGGTCACTTCTTAGCATAGAACATATCAACAGTTGCTTATTCTCTGCTTCTGGGAAAGTAATAAGGGGTGTGAGAAGGAGCCACACTCATCACATTCCTTACTGACCTACACACAAACAAAAGACAGGCTGTCCTAGGGTGTGCCTATTCATGTAAGAATATTTTCTTCCAAGAGCATACAAGTAATTATGTGTGTTCTCATTGTTATTTTAAAAATGTGTCTTTTGAGTACCTACTATGTGTAGAGTCTTGTTCTATACATTGTGATTATGGAAATTTTGGTAATTAAAACATTGATACTTCTACATTCTGTGTCCCAACATCTCTAATTGATGTAAAATAATTCATGGAATAGCAACTCCATGATCAGTCCAGGGAATCCCCTAGTTTGGGAGAAAGAAAAAAAAATACGTGTAACTCACACTCTGGACTTAGTAGGGTTATCTGTTTAGAAGTATTGATAACAGAAACTTGATTATTGTACTATGATTCATGTTTGGAAATGGCAATTTCTTCATAAGTGAGAACTCATTTGGTCTTTGCTACAAAGTGATTTACTCATGGAGAGGGTATTAAAACTCATGTGAGCATCTCTGATAGAAGGCTCTTTTGTTTTTATGTTCACACTCCTTTCCTGAAAAAGCTGTTTGTTCCTCCTCTGGTGTCTTTTGTTGTTCTAGCTTCTCTTTCCAGCTTTTTGTAACACAGGTGATTAAATAAGTCCATATGATTCATCATAATTCTCCAGTTTATTAGATCAAGCCCTTGAAGGTCAATATAAAGCAGACAGGGAATAGGAGTCTTCAAAATAGACATGGGTGATTACAGAAGGCAGATATGACAGGAGTCAAAAGACAGAGACTTGTGTGATGACTTCAGTGTATTACTTATATATGTTGATTAGGCAGATAAGGGATTTTTGATTGTGCAAAACAATATATTTAACATAAAATCTGTTAATTAAGGAAAGGATACAAACAGAGAGGAAAGAACAATATAAACAAACTGAATAAAACAAGAAGAATGTTTCAAGTTTGTCACTGAAGAACATGCTTTGCTAACCATGTTCCTTCTGCTGTTATATTTGAAAATTCTGTTTGTTCATTTTAGTCATTTACTAAACATGGTTTGATAACTTATAGGATTATGAGTGTTGTTCTGAGTTCTGGACACCACAGTGAACAAGACAACTAGCATCAGGTAACCAATGAGCTTCCATACTCTTGGGCATCTGGTTGGTTGCAGGAGGACACAGGATCATTTAGGATACAATGTAGATGACAAACAAATGCAACATTTACTAGTGTGTTAATTTCAGATGGGAATTAGAAGCATAGTTCATGAGACAAAGGTAAAAAATGACTATGTCTTTATATTTGGAGTGCTACACAAACAGACTTAGAGACAAAATATTGGAGATAAGTGGTCTATTTGAGAATTGATTACATTAAATACTCCATGAGACAGAAAAATGGAGGAACAAATTAAAGCCAGAAGTTATGGTCCCATGGTAACTTGACTTAGAAGTAGTAGTGTTATGAGGGAACTGTTGGCCTGTATTCTTAAGACAGGCTGAGGACACAGTCAGTGTCTATAAATATCAAGGAGAGGGAAGACTGTCCAATAAGATCTGATTGAGTTTAAATAATGATGAAATAAAAATCTAACATAAAAAAATCTGGCTAGGAATTCCTCTACAAAGAATAACAGATATCCAGAGGTGACAGCATGCTAGGCCTTCTGCAAGATGCAAGAGCCTTTTACATGGAGGTGAAATTTTAAGAATTGAGACCCATGCCTCCATCTAGTCTTCCTTCTGACTGGATGACTTGCTTTGGCAATAAAGAATTCTACTCTTTAAAAAAAATCCTTTCCATTCAAAATTGTCAGGACTTCTTTGCCACTTTCTTTTTGTGTATTGACACCACTTACTTCTCTGGATCTTGGTATTCTCAAGTATAAAAAGACCAGAGGAATTCCAGGAACATCCCATCCCTCTTGAGTAAATTGAAAGCACCATAATCACAATAATTGTTTCCTGCTAATTTTTCTTCGCCTTATGAAATCTTGATCCTTCATAAGTATTTACTGACCAAGTGTTTAATTTTGTTTTTTTTCAAAAGCTGTGTGATTTGCTCTCAAAAGGTGACAGCTTAAGTCTGAGTTTTGTCTCTGAGTCATGTTGCTATAAGACACATTATTTTGCTTCTTAGAACCTGTTTCCCAGAACACTCGATAGAGATTTTTTTTAGGTAGCAATTCTCACTATGAAAACTCACCATGATTTCTTACACAAAATAGTCCATGAGAAAAAAACCATCTAGCCTACCAAGCACTTAACTGATTTATTATTTTCATACATTTTGGCCCTATAAAGCCAATGGGAACTTTTGCCATGGTCATATTTGCCTCTAGAAAGTGACCCAGCTGCATTTTGGATGTCTCAAGGTTTATATTCACTAATATAACATAAGAGACTATGTTTATCTTGACCATTGGTCTTTGAGGTATGCTTATACTAGGTAAAGGATCGTGGGACTATGAAATTAAACCCACAGTGGAAAGGTTACATGTTCCTCTGATGAGGGTATTTATGAATTTAGTAGTCTTGATGATAAAAGGGAGCCCCATAATTGTCTTGATACATATAGATGCCTTCTCATTGCTAAAATGGAATTGGTCACATTATGGCTTCAACCATTTAGCCAATCCTGAAAGGCTGATCCCCTAGCCCTGGAGGAAGGAAAATAGTTCTTTGTTTTTTTTTTTAAACATGATATAATTACCATGTTTTTATGACATCTCCCTTTAGAATACCCATGTTAAGAAATATAATGGGCCAGGACATGGTGGTACACACTTTTAATCCCTGCACTTGGGAGGCAGAGGCAAGAGGATCCATGTGAGTTCAAGGCCAGCTTGGCCTACAGAGTGAGTTCTAGGATAGCCAAGGCTATACAGTGAAAGCTGTCTCAAAAAAAAAAAAAAACAGAAAAGAAAGAAAGAAAGAAAGGAAGGAAGGAAGGAAGGAAGGAAGGAAGGAAGGAAGGAAGGAAGGAAGGAAGGAAGGAAGAAAGAAAGAAAGAAAGAGAGAAAGAAAGAGAGAAAAAGAGAAAGAAGAAAGAAAAATATAACTGGTGACATACCACTCTTAACTCTTTTGAATTGCAGCATCAAGGAAGAGGTTCAGGAGAATGTTTTAATGAATCTCTAGTACACACTCAACTTTAAGAATCATTGTTTATTCGTCTAGTCCCGTTCTCTACGGCTTCCATCCAGCACAGTGAAGTGGGGCTTATGGCTCCAGTAAAGCAAAGAATGGGGGCGAGGTGATAGTTAGATCTCCTAAGCCCACCACTGCTAGTGGAGCTTATGGTGTTTCTGAGCAGCCTAAATGTTTTTGTTTTTTTTTCCCCTATGCCTAAATCTAACCACTTCCTCTAAGCCTTTGGCCTCTTTCTCGGTTATTTGGAGTTTTCACGATAAAGTAAAATGTGGTTGAGATCATGTGGATGAGCTCATAATCATGCAAAAATAAGTATATAATAGCTCCTGTTCTCAGTCCTTGTGGGACCAAGCTTTGCTGTCAGTGTTAAATCAGCTCAATGTCAAGGTGACACCTCATAGAGTAGTCTTGAATTTCATGTTATTAGGAGCCTGTAGTTTTCTAAACATGGAATATCACAAAGTGCCCCTGTGATAGTTACAATACCATGACCTGACAATACTAATGGAAGAAAGGCTTTTGTTTTTTAGGCTTACAATTCTATGGGCGGAGTCCATAAGGCGGGAGAAACAGTGCCGCAGAACCTCAGAGCAGGCAGCTGAGAGATCACATCTCAGCCACACAAAGAAGCAGAGATGGAAACGGAAGTGGGGCAAAGCTACAAGCTCTTACACGTGTTCCAATGACATACTGCCTCCAGAGAGGCTGCACCCTCTCTACATGCTCCTGCGAACAGAGCCGCCAAAGTCTAGAATCCAGAGGCAAACACCCACAACGTGTTCTCTAAGAACCTCAAGCTAGGTATGGGAATGCTGGAGAGCCTAGGATAGTTTCTGATCCTGCCTCCCCAGGACTAGACCCAGAACACTGGGGATGAGGGAAAAGAAACAGAAGAGGAGGAGGAGGAGGAGCAGAAGGGGGAAGAGGAGAGAGAAGATCAAGTTCAATCCATTAAAACACAAAATTACAGGGGGCAGACAGCATAGCATGCCATACCCAGCAAGATTCTGAACATCTTGTCATGCAAATCATTATTTTAATATGTAGAAAGCAGAGACTGAGAAAGAGGGTATAACTTCTAAGGATCACAAGGCAGAAGTCAGTGCTCCCAACTATGTGCTTTTCCTACTCTGGTATTGATTTTGCAAGCTCACCTTCAGCCCTCTGCCATCCTTTCTAGGGCACCAAGGGTAAGAACTATTTTCATAATAAATCCAAGTCCTTATTTGCATTCTGTTTTATTATTCTTCAACAAGCACACATTGAAGTTTTCCAGAGGTTTATAGGATATGAAAATTAAATAAAGCAGCAGATATGAAACTATAGCTATTCTATTAAACCAAACACAAAGGAGATTTTTCACAATGCCAAAATGGTGACAGTCTCATTTTATTTTTATTTTGGGAAATACAGTTATTTTTCATAATTATATAAAATGTTATTGTATTACTCAGCTTGGGTGCTATAAGAACAAACCAAAGGTGTTAAGAGTACCTTAAACTAAATTTGTATATCTTAGTTCTAGCCACCGAAAGCTTAGGATCAGTGTGCTGGAGTTAGCAAGTTCTATGAGGCCACCCTTCCTGTGGGGCTTCCTCTCTGTTTGCTGAAATGGACTGCTCTTAGCTAGAAATATGGGGAAAAGATCTAAAGGGGCAAGCTAGCATTCAGATATGAATTTTATGGTCTAGGTTACCTCACTTATAATGATTATTGACAGCTCCATCCATATACCTGCTACTTACATACTTTCATTTTTCCTTGCCGCTGAATAATAAGCTGCTGTATAAATATCCCACATTTTTTATCATCCATTCATCAGATAATAGACTTCTAGGATGTTTCCATTTCCTGGCTATTGTAGATGTGGGAACATGCCCAGGAATCATGTAGCTGGGTCATATAATAATTCTATTTTTGACATTTTGAGGAACTTCCACTCTAATTTCCATAGTGGCTGTATCATTTCTCATGCCAAACAATAGTGAGTGAGTGTTCCCCTTTCCTCACATCCAAGCCATACAATGCTATCCCAGCACAATATACTATCAAATAAAGAGCCCAATGTCAGGAACTCTGTTCTTGGTCCTTGTTGTGGCATTCCATACTTTAACCCAGGCTCACCCTTTTTTTTTTTTAAATAAGCGTGTAAGGCTCTAGTGAATGGGCATTGACAAGGCTCCTGGGAACAGAGCTGCCAAAGTCTAGAATCAGTAGACAAATACCCACAACGTGTTCTCTGAGAACCTCAAGCAAGGGATGGGAATAGTGGAGAACCTAGGATAGTTTCTGACCCTACCTTCCCAGGACTCCCACTCTATACCCTCTAGATCTCTCCCTTGAGTCAGTGACTTTTCCCTTCTGTGCTTCTGAACTGCAAAGCACTGCTGGCACATGGAGTCACAACACTTAATTAAAAACACACACAACTCTAACACCTTTTACTAATTAATTTACCCTGACTTTAATTTCATTTGCTTCTCACTTTCTAACTTCTAACTAAACCTGCTAATTACTTGGTGCTAATTCTGCTGCATTCTTCTACAAAGGAGGAAACAAACATTACAAATACCAGTGTGGAAGACAAAGAGTGACAGTGAATTGAATAAAGAAGCCGGTTTCTGTGCCTAAGAAATACAAGTTAGTCAGTAGGTTAAAAGAAAAAAAAGTTTGGGGCCTATTGAAAATGAAAAGCTCATCTCATCTTTTGTTAAGTATCATTTTCAACATTTGTTACCTTTTCTACAATCAGATACCTATCTAATAATTGTAGACACTGAATATAGTGTCAGCATGTAGGAAAAAGAATGACTAGGGTGTTGGCATGGTACTAATGGAAGATGGTCCAGCATCCTCTCCTTCCTGCCCCCTCAATGAAAGAAACATGGTGAGTAGCTTAATTCCTACATGCCACTTTTGAGATGGCTGAGTTTCAGGTTCTCCCTCAAACTCTGCTCTGGAATTGACTAGTTAAGTCTCTGCTTCCTTTGTTGATTTGTCCAGGTTTGTTGCAGGCAGCTTTCCCCTTCAGGGCATTGTGCTTATTCCCTCCATGATAACATCTTAAGGATGAGTGGAGGGTCTAGCTTTTCATGGTGACCCATGGGTTGGAAATATAAGCAAAAGTCCAGGGCACTGACACCTATTACTAGAAGTTATAGACTGTTATAGAGCAGTGCTAGTGGTCGTAATTGGGTTTTGGTATTTAGTTTTACTCTAATGGTGGCTGTGATGTCTGTAGGTTACATTAGAACTGTCATAGATGCCCTAGATATCCTTTGTTTATTCAGTCTCAGCTGTGTAAGGAAGATGTGGATGCTAGTGAATCAGTTCTTACCCTACTGTGGTCTGAGTGAATCACACAGAGAGATGGACTCAGGGATGTTTAAAACTCATAGGACATCCTGCCCTGTTTATCTATGTCCCCACTTTTCAAAGCTGTTAAATTTATGGGAATTTTACTTAGAGATATCATCATGTCAGTTATGTGATCAACACACAATTATTCAATACTTGATAAATACTTAACAGTTTCATCTATGACTTTATGTAGTGTGTGTGTATAAATGTGTATGCATGTTTGTGTGTATACATATGGATGTCAGAGTCAACTTTAGGTTTTGTCCATGAAGAAAGCCACCACCCTGTTTTTACAACAGAGTCTCTCACTGGAAACCTGATGTCTCCATTAAGCTAGTCTGGGAATACAGGGAGTCATAGGGATCTGCCTGTCTCTTCATCCTCAAACCCTGGATTATGGGCAGGCACCACCATGCGAGGCTTTTTAAACTAAAGTGTGCCCTCACACCTGTGTGATAAACAATGCATGTACTGAGTCATCTTCCCAGCCCTGTCTATGTATATGTTTTAGTGTTTAGAATAGTTTTATCTATATCTTCGATTTGAGTAAGATTTTAAAAAGTGACTAAAAAGTAGAAAATACTCAGAGAGCTAATTTCTTAGATAACTGTGGCTCCCACTTATAGGTCAGGGGAAACAAGTAGGGAGAGTAGATGAGGTTAACAGGCTGAAATCTGCAGCACATAATAGAAAGAAATGGACCAAAAGGCCCATTTGAACAAGTAGTGTCAATGTGAATTCGTCTGTAGTTTCCCCTGCATGGCTCTGTCCACATAGCTAGGTGAAATGGGCTGAGCTGGTCACTCAGAGAACCAATTGCTGCTTTTCTCTTGGAATAGCATTTTCTCTTTGACATGTATGGTCTCAAGATACACCAATTTTGATAAAATGGATTTTATAATCTTCTGAGTAGCCAATTAAATATCATCGCATTTGTATTTAATAGAACTTTCTCAACATAAATCTGAATAATACAAATGACAATATAATGTCTTTGGTGTATTTGATTTTCCGCTTGCTCACTTATTAGATAATTCTTAGTAGGCTAGTCTGTAGTGCAGTGTTTCTCAAGTTAGGTTCCCAGTAGAACCACTTAGGGAGATGGTTTTAAAAATATCCATGTACACACCATATCTTAGCTCAACACATCAGAAACTTTGGCAGAAAAAGCCAGGATTTTTAAAACTTCAAAGTGGACCCAATCTCTATGCCAAGTTAGCATTTCTTTTTTAGAACAGACCCTCCTGATTGAAATTGCACCCACATTCCACATCTCTGACTTCAGTTTCTATCACTATAAGATGTCTATTGGAGGACTATTCAGTGACTTCGAATAAAGTAAATGTAGGCAAACTGTGAAAATGATAGTATTGTTTCTGAAGTATGGTAAGATATTTGTTAATTGTATTAATATTTTAGCTATTTACAGTATTGTTTGTATTATCATTAAAAACATGGTAATACTCAAATATTAAAACATAAAGAAATTAATTGCTTTTGTTGGGAAATGTTTATGCTTTATATAGCTATGTAGGTGAAATAATTAGTGTAACAAAGAGAAGAAAATCAAAGGGTATTAGATGTTGATGTTTGTTTCTTTAGGAAATGGCACATTATTTATGGATAAGCTCTCTATGGCCACAAAATAGTTTCCTGGTAGTTTTAACTGAAAGTGGTATCCAAGAATGAATTCCTAAGGTTATAGTAGGCACAGTCTTGGGGATGATAATCCAAATGTGGTATGGAAAAGGAAAGGCTTACCGAAATAACAATAACTTGTAAAAGATGATTCATAACAGAACCCACAAAACAGGGAAAGGATGTCCTGAAGAAAGAGTCATATCCTCTGCTACTTGTAGCCAAAGCCAGGAAATAGGATAGAATCGCCAAGTCAAGAGACAAGTCAAGAGTGGTGGCATGAGAAGCTTCAATGGTCTGTAGAGCCCTCTTTCAGAAATCTCTAAAATCTCGCTTGTTTTATACAAGGAGACAGACTACTATAAGTCTCCAGTAAGTGGGAACTCTTATTTCTGGCTCACTGGGTTCCTGAGTAGTCTGCCTCTGCTGTCACAGAGAAAAAGGAAGAAGAAGAAATATAACACTCCCCCAAACTCATCTTAGTGTGCTTGTTTAGATTTGACCCGGATAGAAACTTTCCTACTCTCACCTTAGTTCTGAGAAACTCTAGGATTATAATAATTGGATGGGATATTTTTAAAGACATTTGGTTGCATAGATATTCTAAAGAAAAGAACTTATTCCTGTCTGTTAAGCCTAATTATTGGATGACATGGATCTCTTTAACGTTCTAGTAAAATGTATTCCACTCTAAGGGAATATAGAATTGATTGTAAAATAGTTTCTCCACTCACTAGCAGCAGCTCAAAATAGCATCAGCAAGTTTCTTTGCTTTTTGGTATCCTATTTGTTCCCAAACTTTAAAAATCCAATTTACCATTATTGATCTGTTTTTCAGTAGAGTGCAGAAATCTTTTGGATCAGGTGTTTAGACTTTGCTTGGTTTCGTTTTATGATTAAATTCCTCCTAAAGCTGAATTACCCAACATTTTAATAAGTATTGTTAAGCTATGTATTTATATTTTATCCCCTTTTATGATTTTGACATTGCTTAAACCTATATGAAATTTCTAGAAAATTCATGTAATTATATATATATATATATATATATATATATATATATATATCTCCATGGGGAACATAACATATTATAAATCAACTGTCCCTGACCTTAGTAGGTAAGAGTTTAGGTAAACTATGAAATCTACCAGAAACCAATTGCGATCTGTAAGAATAAAATACCAGCAATTCACTCTGATTGCAACTATATTAAATGCATACTAAATTTAATAGAAGTGTCATCTTGAAGATCATACTCTGAGTAATTAGGGGTGATGAGAAGGCAAAACTGGAAGTGTAGTTCCTAGAAGAGCACTGTGGAGACATCCTAGAAGAGCACTGTGGAGACATCGTGAGAGACAGAAGCAAAGGCTGTTAGAGAGGAAATGGTGTTCACGGTGGGGGACCCACCTGGGTAAGGTGCCAATTTAGATTAAGCCAACAGCAGACAAAACAGCTGGCAACATCAAGTTTTTGTTTTCCTCGTATTGTTGTGTATATTTGAGGTTATAGGGTCTATTTGGTTTTGATTGTTTTATGTAGAAGACTGTCTTTGTAGTGTCAAAAGAAAAAGAGGGCTGAAAACAGAATATAAAGGATTTGGATTGTTTCGTGTCCCTTACGGTCCGTGTAACTTTGGGAAACCTCCTTAAACTTCCTAATACTGAATGTATATGTAGGTGGTGAAGTCTAATAGCTTTGTTTCATGGGACTGTAAAGAAGTTTCTGATCAAGTGATATAGTTAAATATTTGATGTTTATATCTGGGCACATAGTACACACTCAAGGTATGAATGGTTCTGTCATGATTTCAAAGGCAGAAGTTGGTGCAATCAGTCAGTGATGATCATCGTTTTGATGGAAACACAGTTGCCATACTTAATAGAGGGAGTTTAAACCATATTCAAAGCATCCAATTAGATATTATAAGTAAATATGGCATATAATTAGGTTCATTTGGCTCCTTAAAAATCCTGAAAAATATGTACACATGAAAGAAAAATAATTTAAGTCCCAAGCAGTGTGATCATGGTCCTAATCTGTGTATTTACTTGCAAACTAGAAAACAATGCTGAGTGCCTAGATTGGGAGAAGGTTCCTTTTGGGACATAGACCCTTCTTTTCCATATATTTGCCTTATTTCAGAGGTGAGGATGGCTGTACACATGGAAGTGGCCCTGATCAGACGGCATCAGGATAAGGAAACTGACCATAGGTGTGTCTCGACCAAACCCATTTAATGGGCTTTCACCGCAGCATCACCCGTGTGACCAACCAAAAGAAAGTAGAAGGAAAAAAAAAGCCTCATTTCCAGACTCAGGTTAAAAATGGCTAATTCATATGTTTATGGAAAACCAAACTAATTATGACATGTTGGCATTCAACTAGATGTCTCTAGTTCTTGTTCAGGAGCAGACACAGAATGAAGCTTCTGTTTGTTTTTGTTTCTTTTTATCAAAAACTCTAACCCTTAATTCTGGTGTTATTTCACTACTGAGCAAGGAGTGTGGGTGGGGGATTCCTCATCCTTTAGACATGCTTGAATTCACTCTTAGAATAGTTCCTCATGCCAGCATGTGGGCTGAGCTGTGTAGTGAGTTTCGGTGTTTCAAGAAGACTCTCCCCCCACACTCAAGCACATTGCAATCTCAGAATCCCTCCCTTAGCCTAGATTAAGCCCCAAAGACTTCCGCTGAAGTATTTCTCCCCACCTCTCTCACTGAATGCATTTCCTTTCCTTGCACAAAGCTACACAAGTTCTCCTTTATATTTCATTTAGCCTTTGAAAGCAAAAGAGAAGCCAGACCATAAAGAGGAGAGGGGAAGCATTTCATTAGTTGAAGAAGACAAGAAAATGATTTGCCTGTTGTTTGCCTCAGCTGAATTACAGCCCTATCTATACCTGTGTGAAATCCAATTGGATGAGATTTTCTTTGTTACTGCTGCTAAAAGAACTCATTTCTTGGGAGTCCTGCCTGGAATTGGACTGGGCTGCAGCCTTCTGCACAGCTATTAATCCAGAGTGGGCATCAAGCCTGTTTTTCTCTCTCCATTTGCAGCCCTTCTGTGTGTTTTCAGACATTTCCCAGAAATTTGGACTCATTGAAATCGACAGCATCAAATGTGTCACAGATTTGTTCTGTATGTATGAAACACTGCCAGTATGTAGAATTCTGTCAAGTGTAGGGAAACTTGTCCCTAAGGATTTGCTATTTTGAAACCAAATTAGAAAGCACTCATATCAGAAACAGTAGCAAACAGGCTATATTGATGTCAATGAGAGGAAAAATAACAAGAGACAGTTTGAAAGGGTGTTGAACTTTAAGGTCTTCCTAATTACAGCCTTCTTCTTAACTCAGTCTAGCCTTTCCAACCCCAACCTTAAAGATATATAGTATCTTAAACTATGTAACACCCTCATAGACCTTTTAATTTGTATCTATTATAATGCCATGGGGTTATGTAGATAGATTAGAGGAAGACAGACAGGTAAGACATTAGAGAGGTATTAGATTTGTTTCCATTGTTATTTTCATATAATCAAATCAGATTTCAATTTTGATCTCTCATCCCACTAAGTGTGAAGCAATTGACACTATTGACTTAAATGCCCACTTTTCTCCATTTCATTTTAGTGTCTTAACCTTTTGAGGGAGTATAGGTTTGGTGTCCACATGCCATTGACCATATTTGGTGCAGATAGATGATGAATTTTGATCACTCATCTACACAGTCCCTATCATTTCTTTCTCATTTATATCCATCATACCTCATCAGGTATTCAGCTTCCTAAGCCATCTCTTACCCTATCTTACCACTGCAGTATACAGAGAAAGCATTCTACTGCTCCAGAACCCAGGGTGGGTTAGAATAAGCCCACTTCTAAAGCCCTTTAGTACATTATGTAATTCCTGTATTCCTCCAGGTGCCACACTAAGTTTGAGACTCTGAGATCATTTTGCATCCGTGCAACTGCAATTTCAGGCAGGTGGGTGCTTTTAGAGGGATTGATGGGGCACAGCTAAGGTTACCTTATGTCCTGGATTCTGGTCAGAGGCAGAGCAAATCCTGCCTTGAATTGATTCCCTAACTCTGTCTCCAATTTATGTTGTCTATCTTACTACCTATTCCCATGTCCTCCAAATCCAGTCATGTAGAATGGCAACCCATCTGAGCATGGAGTGAGGTAGAAGTAAATATTTTCCATCTACTTTAAAACAAAGGTGCTTTGAAACACTAAGTCAAAGATCAATTATTTTGTTCTCTCTCTGTTGTTCTCTCCTAGCTGACTGCTATTAAAAGTAGAGAAACATTTAGAAGAAGCTGGGAATGAAAATCACAATTGATTAACAATTCAAAATATTATCTTTTTAGAGTGTTTTATAAAGTATCGGCATGCAAGAGATGTTCTGTTGTTTTGGCACCATTGAACACCAAAGCCTTTAACACAAAGAGAAAAGAACAACAACAACAGGGGGAAAAAAGCCACGGATGATTCTATTTTAACTTTTACAATTAATCTGCAAAGCATACTGTTATTTATCCCAATACTGAAATTGCAAAAAATTAGAAGTCTTCATTGTGATTCACAGACATGTCCAATCTTCTTTTGTATTCTAAGCTCATTTGCTTATCCATAGTGAGTGAATAAATTACTAATATACAATTTAATTGGAAATAATTCTATTTGCAAAACTAGAAAATGTTTTTTTTCATTTTTTACTTTGATTGAAAATAGATCCTTTTCTTATACACTATATCCTGATTATAATTTTCCTAATGGAAGGGAAAGAATGCCAAGAACAGACACAAGAGTCAGAGACCCATTTGTTCTTATGATGAGGAACCCCATAAAATATACTATATTATATATTATATTTTATACCATATATTACATTATATTATATATTATATACATACATTATATATTATATGTTATATGCAATGTGTTAAATAAGAGGGAAGAAGACAGATAAAAAGCACAATTATGATGTGGGAAATATGCTCATATGGAAACATTGTGGGACCTATTACAAAGATACAGGATTTGCCAAGCAAAGCAAATTGATCCTTAACTTTATTGAAAGAAAGCAGACAGAGTGTTATAATAAAAACTACTGTTGAATGTTCTTGAATACTGAGATCCATTGTATATCCAGGGAATTTGGTAGGATCAACTAATTATATTAATAGAGACACTTTATATATGGAGCCACTTAGAAATGTTTTGTTGTTGTTGTTTATTTTAAAATATTTCCATTGTATTTTAAAGCAAATGTTGGATTCTAAAATCTATCAACAGGTCTGATACATATGATCTTGTTATATGGTAGCTAAGAAGGTATTGTGAATTATGTAGAAAAAAAAGAACATTCTGCTCCCCATAGGGAGGTTTTACTCACATGCTTTAGAAGTGAAAGAAAAAGGGATAGATGCATCTCAGTAATAAAGCACAAAGCCTTAGACTCTATACCCAGAAATAAAACAAATGAATAAAAATAATAAAGGAGATCTTGAAGAATTTTGTTGTTTTTAATCTCACATTTCTCAAACTTCAGTAAAGCAAGTATTTCCTTTAAAGATAAAAAAAAAATGTCCTCTGGAGCATTGACTGTGAATCTTATTTAAGTGACATTTAATATAAGTTGAGATAAAATGCTAAACTACTTGGGCTACATGCCTAAATTATTCAAAAACCAAAACCTTGTTTATATAATATCTTTTCCAATAGGGATTCTATGACAGATAACTGTAGCCTGGGTGGTTTACAAACAATGGAAATTCAATGCTCCTAGTTGTGGAAGCAGAATGGTCCAGATCAGTGTTCAGTGTCTGGTGTGGGGCTGCTCCCTGATTTATGAGTTGACTAAGTTTTGTATCTTCAGAGAGCATCAGAAGAAGGGGGCTTGCTGCAGTCTCTGTTGTTAGGGCACTAGCCTTATTCATGAGCATTCTGTGCCTGTGTTCTAATCGCCTCCTGAAGGCACAATAACATAACAATGGGGTTATATTTCAATATGCAAAGTTGGGAAGAAACACAACATTTAGTCTATGATTATAAATTAAGTATAAACAAAAATGGCAAATCCAGAGAAATGGGAAAAATAAAAATAAGTGAAAGAAAAGTGAATACTATCTTCTTAAGAATAAGACTGATAGAAGTCTAACAGTGGCATGATCTCACCTGAGTTAATAGGCTTACTCATTATTCTATCATTATATTTTGTCAGAATCTAGTAAAGCTGTCATTGGAACCAGGCACCATAGCAGCTCTTGGCCCTCCTCACTGTGGGAACATCATAGTATATATCTAGTTTTTGCTTCAGTGACACCAAGTATACCTATCCTTATCAAGATAAATCATGAAGATTGAAGTCAGAGGCCTCCTGAAGTAAACATCTTAACAACTTAGATTATTACTGTATTTATTTGTTTGGTATCATAGAAATGAGAACCTGCCCAAAATAAAATTCTTAGTAAAACAGTACAATTTATGTTCTGGTTAGTTTTTATTGTCAACCTGACACAAACTACAGTCATTTGGGAAGAGGGAACCTTAATTAGAGAATTGCCTGCATCAGATGGACCTGTGTTCATGTCTGTGAGAGACTGTCTCAATTGAAGATTGATGTGGGAGGGCCCAGCACACTGTGTGTGCTACCACCCCTGTGGAGGTGGGCCTGGACTATATAAGAAAGCAATTTGAGCAAGTTAGAGTTAGCAAACCAGTGACCAGCATTCCTCCATAGTTCCTGCTTCATGTTCCTTCGCTGAGTTCCCCAAGATGAGCTCTAACCTTTATAAGATGACATAAATGCTTTACCCACAAGTTGCGATCATCATCATGTTTATCACAGCAACAGAAGCAAACTAGGTGATGGAGGGAGAGATCATGGGGCTAGAGAAAAACCCGGTACTAGGGAAGTTCCAGAAATCCCCAAGGATGACCCCAGCTTGAACTACTAGAAATAATGGAGAGAGTACCCTGAACTGAACTGGCTTGCCCCAGTGATCAGATCGGTAAATATCATAACTGTCCTCACAGAGATTTTCTCCAGTGACTGATGGAGGCAGATGCAGAGATACACAGCCAGACACCAGGTAGAGCTCCAGGGGTCCAGTTGGAGAGAGAGAGAGAGGAGAGATTCTATGAGCAAGTGCATGAGGATCATGATGGGGGAAACCTGCAGAGATGACCAAACCAAACTAGTGGGAACTCATGAAAGCTGGATCAATGGCTGTGGAGCCTGCATGGGACTGGACTAGGCCCTCTGCATGGGAAGACAATTGTATAGCTTGATTTGCTTGGAGGCCCCTGGTGGAAGAATCAGAATCCATCCCTGGTGCATGAGGGGGCTTTTTGAAGCCCACTACCTATGATGGGACACCTCTTGCAGCCTTAAGGCAGGGGGATGGACTTGGACCTGCCTCTACTGGATGTACCTCCCCATGGGAGACCTTGCCTTCTTGTGGTGGGGAGTGGGGGTTGGGATGGGAGGTAGAGGCTGGGGGGGGGTCAAAAGGAAGGAAGAGGGGGATCTTTGTTGTGTAAAATGAATGAAAAAATTTTCTTAATAAAAAAACCTATATTCTTTTTTTTCTTTTCTTTTTTTTTTTTTTTTTTTTTTTTTTTTTTTTTTTTTTTTTGACAGGGTTTCTCTGTGTAGTTTTGATGCCTGTCCTGGATCTTACTCTGTAGACCAAGCTGGCTTTCAACTCACAGAGATTCACCCAGCTCTGTCTCCTGAGTGCTAAGATTAAAAGCATGTGCCACGGCCACCCAGCTTAAAAATCTATATTCTTGACTATCTAAATTCAATATAATTATTTTGTAAATAGAGCTAAGATGACAGATGTCAAAGGCTTAAATATTTGACTCCAACTAAATAGTTAAAATAATAAAACTTATATTGACAAAACTTAATTAGATGTTTTATAACATCTCCTAAGTGACTCATTTGTATATTTTAAGTAAAAATGTAGAGGATCAATACTATCCACACTCATTTTTTTTTGGAAGATTTAATTGTTAGGCTGGGGTGTAGCTTAGAAGTAGAGCATTAACAAAGCCCCGATTTGATTGCCAGAGCTGCCAAGCAAACAAGTCCACAAAAACAATAACATTTGACTTTCTATAGAAGTGTAGTTTTAAGTAAGTGAACAGGGAAGAAAAGCTAAAATCAAAAAAGGGAAAGATCCAAGAACATACAGAAAATACAAGCACATTTCAAATGCTCTAAAAACCCTAGCTGTGCAGAGATTTTTGAGGTAAGTGTACCCAAATATGTGATCTAAGAGTTCATTAGATGATTTAAAAAAATACAAAAACAATTAAAAGAAATTTCCACAATTATCTTGTCTGTTACTACTGGGAATATAAATATACTTACATTTTATGTGTGAAGAAACTGAATCTCCATGAAATTTTGTAATTCAGCCAAGACCATAAAGCTAGTAAAAGGAAACACTGTTATTTAAATCTAAGCTCCCCTGGCTCCAAATCATAGTTTTGTCCCACATAACACATTCATCTGTGTTTGATAGTATTTTAATGGCCCCACCAATAAAACTCATATTGAAATGCCCATGCAAGGATATATTAGTTAATATTGAAGAAGATAAAACACTTACCAAGGGAATACAAGAATTTTTTTTACTTACTAACTGATTCTTGAGTCACCTCATAATTTTTCAACTATGAATTTCTCAAAAGGATAATAGTGTAGAAAAGGGATGAGGTGAGTTTAAAAGGAAAGCTAGTATCTGCCAAGTGAGTCCATGTCTCAGTGTGGCTTTTTTAGAGTGGAAGGTGATGGGGAAATCACACATGTTCATTAGGAGTCACCAAGGGAACCTTGGTTTATAAGCATGCTGTTGTCAGAGGACTTGTGTCAGAGGAGGTATGTGATGGTCTTAATGGGATCTTATTTAAATGTACCATCACAGCTAAGACAGAATTAGCTACTTGGGAATGCTCTATATGTCAGTTAGAATAAATCAGTGAACTGTTGATTTGTCCTATACGAAAAACTTATAAATTCATTTTCTCAGCTGAAAACTGTGGACTGAGATCAACTAGACAGCACCACAGCAAAGGGGCAAGGTCTACCTACGTGTCTTGGTATATCACAGTCCTTCCAAAAACTGCATTTATTCAACAATTTCCTCTCATAGGCTATGCCTTATTGACCTTGACTATAATATAGCATATATATTTAATATTTGATTGGTCAACAATATTCATTGAATATTTGTTCAGTCCAGTGAACAATGTAAAGTAGAGATGTAGATCTAGAAATGGTTTTGAGATATTTTTCAAATGTGAGACACAATAGCCAGCTGCCACTCATTCTGTGTGGCCTGGATTGTTGTCTTGATCACACTTTCTGTGACCGGGAAGAGACATCATGACCAAAGCAATCCTTATAACAGAAAGCATTTAATTGGGGGGCATGTTTACAGTTTCAGAGGCTTAGTCCATTATCATCACAGCAGAAAGCCTAGTGGCAGCAGGCATGGTGCTGGAGAAGTAGCTGAGAGCTGCATCTTGATTCTCACAAAGAGAGGGGAGGGGAGGGGAGGAAACTGGGACTGGTATGGGCTTTTGAAACATCAAAGCCCACGACCATGACACACTACCTTCAACAGGCCACACTTCCTCCAAGTCCATACATATATAAGTTTAAAGGGGCCATTCTTAGTCAAACCACCACAACTGTCCCCTTTCTCCCTTTCTTTCTTTCTTTCTTTCTTTCTTTCTTTCTTTCTTTCTTTCTTTCTTTCTTTCTTTCTTTCTTTCAATCTCTCTCTCTCTCTCTCTCTCTCTCTCTCTCTCTCTCTCTCTCTCTCTCCTTCCTTCTTTCTTTCTTTCTTTTTAATTTTTGTGTGATTTTTATTTTTTTTATTCATTTTACACACCAATCAAAGATCCCCCTCTTCCCTCTTCCAGCCCCTCCAGCCTCCCCCTCCCAACCCACCTCCCATTCCCACCTACAAGAAGGTAATACCTCCCATGGGGACATACATTTAGTAGAGCCAGGTCCTTGCCCCTCCCAGTGCCTCAAGGTTGTGTGAGGTGTCCCATCATAGATAGTGGGCTCCAAAAAGCCCCCTCATGCACCAGGGATGGATTCTGATCCTACTGCTAGGGGACTCAAAGCTTTCTTTAAGTATCTTTTCCAATTTTTATCCAATACACTAGAAAAAGTCTGTATCATCCCAAGTGAGTCAATGTATCCATGCTGTGGTCAGGGTTCCCTAGACTTCCTAATGCATGCCCCCTGCTTCATGTTCCTCTTTTCTTCCTCTCCTCTCTATCTGTGCATTCATGTTTATCAAACTTCTCAGGAAGAAGTAAACCAGTCACTTAGAAAATGGTTCAAAGTCAGATTAGAAGATGTGTTTAAGACTACCATGCTCTGTGACGTGTCTTGTGTAAGATTATGAAGTTCAGGGAACTTAACAGTTTGCTCACAGATTATTCATGTAATTTTAACAGCTAGGCTGAAATATAATTTCTATCTCATAAAATTTTTTTTACTCTTTTTGCTTATTTCTTTGTTTATGAATATATGTGTATGTAGATATGCCCTGGTACCTGTAGGCTGAAGATTCTGTCCCGGCTTCCTGCTCCCCAAAAACCACTCAGATTCATAATATTAATTATAAATGCTCGGCCAATAGCTCAAGCTTGTTAATAACTAACTTTTACATTTAAATTAACCCATATTTCTTATCTACGTTTTACCACATGGCGTGGTACCTTTTCTCAGTATGGCATGTCCACCTTGCTTCTCCCGGTTCTGCTCCTGTCTCCTCAGACTCCACCCTTCTTCCTTCCAGCATTCTCAGTTTAGTTCTTCTACCTAACCTTATCCTGTTCAGCTATTGGCCAGTCAGCTTCTTTATTAACCAATGAGAGTAATACATATGCACAGTGTATAGAAGGATTACTCCACAACAGGTGCCAGTCTAGCCCAAGGGTCAATTCTTGAGAGTCAGTTTTCTTCTACCAGGAATCAAAATCAGGTTGCTGCCTAGCACTTTATATAAAATGTTATATTGGTAGCTCCAAATTTGCATGTTTGAAATGCATAATTTAGCCAGATAAAACCACATATTGATAATAGGACATTTGCACCACCTCTAAAAGAGTTCCCTATGCATTTATTATTTATACCCCATGCTGTCTCTATTCAGAGGAAACCAGTCATCTTTCTTTATTAAGACACTTTCTATAAGTTGTATCATACATGATACATTCTTTTATGTCTGGCTTCTTTGAGCACATAGGAAATTTTCTTAATTTTAAAGAATTTCATATATGTAGACAATGAAGTCTGATCATATATAACCTCTCATTTGTCCCTCGAATTTTCCTATATTCCCCCAACATGTCTGCTCTCTCAACTTCATGTCTTCTTCTTCTTCTTGTTCTTCTTCTTGTCCTTCTTCTTCTTCTTCTTCTTTTTCTTCTTCTTCTTCTTCTTCTTCTTCTTCTTCTTCTTCTTCTTCTTCCTCTTCTTCTTCTCATCCTCCTCCTTCTCCTTCTTCTTAGTCCTTTTTTTTCTTTCTTAATCTTATTCTTATTCTTCTTTTTCTGATAAGCTACTATGTTTAATTAAGGTTCAGATCTCAGAATGAATATAAGAGACAATGGTTGAAGAAGATTTTTGTGAAATTCTGTCTTTAGGACAAGACAGGGCTATTGCACTTATGAACTCACAAGAGCTGTGGTTATCTACACAAGATATAGCCAGCCAAAATCCCTGCATAGACATGGTATGTGATAGTTAAGCTCCACCTCTTACTGAGTAGAAATTGGCAATGGATAGCTGCTGGAGTAGTGAGAATAATTACTTTTGGAGGATGTAACTATTAATAGGAGTCCCATGCTCCAGTGGAAGAGCATAAGGTTTTTGAGATACATTCATGTCGTGGAATGGATAAGTACTTTGCTCATACAAGAGAAATGTGTGTGTGTGTGTGTGTGTGTGTGTGTGTGTGTGTGTGTCTGTGTGTGTGTGTCTGTGTCTGTGTCTGTGTTTGTGTGAGTACATGCAAGCATGTGCTTGGTGCATGATGTTGATTCTGTGCCCTTTAGCTTGTTAGAAATATACTCTGCAATGGAGCCACATTCCCAGGTCTGTTCTTGTTTATTGTTGACAAGTGTTCAAGTATATGGTTATGTGACATGTAAGTTCAGCCATTGGTGGGTGAATTTTAAGCTGTTTCCATTTTTTTTACTATTGTTAATAAAACTGCTAGGAGCATTTGTGTGTTAACATTAGTATGGGAATGTGTTTGACTTTCATTGGGCAATATTTTGGAGTAGTATAGTTGAGAGACATCATATGTTAACTTTCTATATAAGTTTTTTAAGACATGCTATTTGTTTTGCTGATAGAATTGATTTGTTTGTTTCAAGTTTGAATATTTGGTGACTCATGGTTGAGTGGAAATTGACAAAAACTTTGTGGAAAGTATGTAGCTTATTATAACATTGTGTATTTGTCTCTGAAATGGTTATAGACTTTTGAGATGTGAAGGATGTGGAAACATAGCTTCATTCAGAGACTATCATTTATTCTTGCTCATTGGATTTTCCTATGTTCTCCTAAGCTTGTTTTTTTTTTCTTTTATAATCACACAAAAATAAAACTTGGAGAGGTTATACTAATCTTTGGAAAGCTTGTATTCTTTATAAATAGAAATAATTTTCAGTGACATAAGTGTAGGGGAGCAGCCCCCACACTTATTTAAACTAGGAACTCTTGAGGAATGAGGGATAAGAGACTTAGTTAGAAATAGAGGGGGAGAGAAACAGAGAGACAACACAGGATAGACTCGGGTGGGCCTCCATCCTTATCCACCGGCCCAGAACTTTATTCCAAAGGTCTATTTATAACAATGCCAAGGGGTGGAACAAAAGACCTCCCTCTTGCTAGTAACAGTGACCTGGTACCCAGGCCCATGGTCCAATCAGCCTCTTATGCAGTCCCTCTGGGTACAGCCACTAGGAAACCTAGTAGGACATATCAATGGAAAGACACACATACTTACAAATACATATACTTAATTATGTCTCAAATGTGAAATAATTTGAAAATTCATTTTCAACATCCAGAAAAACAAATGTCAAATTAACTCAGTTTTAATACTTTACATCTTACTGGATTAGAGAATGAGCATCATTTTTGCTTCTCAAGTGAGAAAACTTCTAATAAAGAAAACACATTGTCACATGGAACATATAAGCCAGAAGACATTGTAGCATTCAAAAAAGCTATATGTGCACTGCAAAAATTAGAGTGTATCTGGAAATAAAATCTAACAGCACATTATGAAACATGTAAACAGTTGCAGGTTAAATAAGAAGCATTTATGTTTCAGTAACATACTGATTTTTAGAATGGCCCTTATTTTTCCTTTCCTAAGCAGCTGAAGTACAGCAAAGACAGACCTGCAAGTCATTAACCTATGAGCATGTGGAAAAGGGTTGGTGGAAGCCAAATACCAATTAAGGACAGGTCATCTAGATAGGTTGTCTGGCCATTAGCGTCCTTCTGTCATAAATCACCCTGGGCATTTTTGTTATAGTAAATTCAGATCTCTCCAGACAGTGTGTGGGTTTTTAATTTTATTTTAGTGAAATACAAGGATATGCTGAGCGATACATTCAGGTGTCTAACCGCATGCAACAAGATCCTGTGATATATACGCTATGCACTAGGAGTTGTCCAATTTCCCTTCTGTTGGTTTCATGGGGATTTTTGTTTCTCCATGTGTGCTAAATTTTCTTGGCCATTTGAAGCAGCGATGCATTACAGCTAAGCAGCTGTGAATATGTACAGAGGCGTTCCAAAATAACACCTGCAACATCAGGGTTCCCAGAGTTCCCTGGAGAGGGAAACTTATTTGTTCAAGTGTCATATGAGAAAAGGAAATAGAGTCAGTTATATTAGAGGGTTACCAAAACTATAAATACACCAATATTTCCTAGTTGTTGTCTATGAGGGGAAAATGAGCAAAATATTATTCTTAAACTAGAATAATTTTTTTATATCACAATGAAGGTGAGTGTACATTAGGAATGGTGTTTTATATTCGAGTGTTGCCCCAAAATTTCATTTTATTAATATTTTAATTTGACTAATATGACTGAATTTTACTTAATTGATGTTTCTTCTAGAAGAATCAGTTTATATTTTAAAATATATATTGATTCTAACATAATGTAGGCATTTCAATAGTTAAGTAGAATACAGAAATTTATAGGTTATTTCTCATTTCAGGAAGAGAATAATATGAACCTTATCATATTAAAAAGAAAACATGTTTTGAGCACATGCTGGTGGACTAAAACCACTCTGGAGTTCTCCTTGAATCCTGGACAGAGAACTTGAAATTTCCAAACCACCCACTCAGAACCTTTCATTTGTCTTTTGGTACTCTCTTTGATGGGAGGGTGATTACACATGCTTATATTCATGTGTGCATATGCCTTCCCAAGCTGACAGGTCTAGTCTCCATTGGTCTAGTCTCTATTTTATTTAACTGCCCTACCATTGTGCCTATTTTCCATATTCTCTAAATTATAGTATCTAAAAAAAATCCTCACCTTGCCCCCATGGCTACCTTTACATCCAGTTTGTGAATTTTAACATTCCATTTTTTCCCCTGTACTTTTCGTGCACTTTCCAGTATTTTCCCTCTGCATCTCTTCAGTTGAAAGGTCCTATTACACAGTGGCTATGATACAAACTGTTTCTTCATCCTAGGTCTGGCACTAGCTTTCTATTTAAACTCAAACAAATTATAGCCCCCTTGCTTCTATTTCTTCTGTACAGTGGCCCACAGCTAGCACAGGCTGTTGGTGGGAGTCTTCAGTTACTCCCCACTTAACATTTCCATAGGAATTCTTTACTATAGAGATGTTTCCTTATAAGACTCTGAAGAACCTTATAGTGAGTACTCAACAAAAGGACAGGTTGAAACTGTATATTTGTTTATAAAACAACCAAGGTCTGACACAGTAATTTCTGCAGTAACATATAGGGACCGACTACTCCAATAAAGGTGTGTATAGCAAGCACTGGTACTCCTTAAGGCCTTGAACACTAGAATGACCTCTTTTCCAAGGCTCTCCCCCTAATTCTCACTTTTCCCTTAGACAATGACCCCTATTAGTGTTCTCTAAAACCTTCTCCAACTATTCTCCTGAGCCATTACCTGAACTTCTCCTTACCAACTGACGCTTATGTCTTGTACAATTTCAATATTAATAATTTATCAACTTAAATGTTGATATCGCCTTTGCTCTGACATCTACATTCTACATAAAATTTACATGCTATGAAGAAGTTGTAATATCTCTGTACTCAAATCTGTCCACACATATGTTTTGTATTCTTCTATGAGGCAAAGCAGGATGGTCCTCTAAAACACACATACATATTTGGTTTGAGTAGGAATTGTTTATTTTTCTATTTTTAAAATTAATTTTCAAAACTGCTGGAATCAGTTTAAACATGAAAATTTAAGACAATTTATCAAGGTTTTTCTTTTAATTTTTGTGATATCTCCTCCATTCTCTTTTGATGTATTTTGCTGTCTCCATTTTCCTGTTTTCTGAGTAAGATGTTATTTGTTCTTCATGAAAATATTTTTCTAATAATTAACCCATGGCATCCCTGAGAAATAGAAATAAGTGTACATTCGATTTTTGTTGGCTAAATATTTTAATTCTCATGATTTTTTTTTACCATATTTGTCTTAATGATATCACAAAGAGTGGAGTCAAATGACTCCATTGGGCATGCTGATGTTGGCTATATGAGTTTCCTAATTGTCATTCTAGGACAAAGTATTAATATTTATTCAATTGCCTTTTCTAATGAGGGAGGCATTTTACATTCCGTTCATGTTGTCATTTAAATCAGGTGAAAATTGGAGTGAATACATTTATTATTGGAATACAAGTTGTCACATTTTGACAATTAAGAGTCATTAAGATATAACATAGTTTCCTGAATATTTCATGCCAGATAAATCTGAACCCCAAGCAACTTAGAACAGTCTACTAATTATGAAGTGGGTGCACATTAAAGAAACATATTTTTAAAGTGTTGTTTACTCAGCCCTTTTAAAAATTTACAACAGTCTCAAAAGAACTTTGCATGGTAGAAAGAAAATCATTCATGTAGCAATACACTTCTATAAAAATGTACTTATAGCCTTTTTAATTATTTATCTTTATGCATAGAATTATTGCAAACCTTTACTTTCTCTATGGAATCGATCGTATGTCTTTGAGTAATGGGCTGTAGCTATTCTGCATATATTCTTTCCCAGAGCTCCCATATCATTTAATCCTGTACATCTACAATAGTATTCTTCACAGTATTTTGATAGCTACTATTTGCACAACTGTTTCCAAGCTAGATTGTAAGCTGGTACTCACTTGGGACATTCCCAGAGGTCTTACATGCTCCCTGCCACTACTAAAATCACACTTTATTTGGGACGTTGCCCTGCTGAAGCTAAGGAAAAACAGACCACGCCCCTGTTGACTCTTAGAACACTCTCCTCTTCTTAGGTACAAATATTGACAGAATATCTACAAGAAGCATGTTGTCAAGGGAAGCATAAAGGGAAAATAATTATAATGGAAGCTTGGCTGTGGGTCCAGGAATCACTGTGGTAGTCAGCTTTCTACTGCAATGATAAAATACTTGAGACTATCGTATCACAGGATACCAGGTTTACTTTGGATCATAGTTGCAATTTTTTTTTGTCCATAATGACAGCTTCAATGAACTGGACTTTTGCTGTGGCAAAACTTAAGGGCAGATTCTCACAGTGAAGAATAACTGCACAAGGAATGGGGTAGGGTCCCATTCTCTTGAGAACCCACTCCAATCACTTGACTTCTTTATACTCAATCCACCTCCTAAACATTATGGATCTCCCAACCAACCATCAACTAGAGAAAAAGTCTTCATCAAGTGAGGTTGTGAGTGCCAAAGCAGAACTTTCTGATCCTGGACCCCCAAAGCTCATATTCCTATGGGAATAATAAGTATCATCAGTTTAAACATTGCTCAAAAGTCTTAGTCTAATGTCTACTCTGACACTGAAGGAACTCTAAGCTGTGAGACTATAAAAATGTTGCTTTAAGTTCCATAAGTCACAATACAGTGGCAAAGGAAAAGCCTCCCACACCAAACATTGGATGGGTATGTAGCAAGGAGGAAGACTGAAATCTAGAAGTGAAAGCATGACTTTTTCTCTAGCTCTGAGCTCCAGCATATAGGGAATACCAAGTTACATTACCTAGTCACACAAATTCCTTAGGCAGAAGGTAATTTGAAAATTGAAAAGATACAAAAGTTAAAAAACAAAACAAACCATGGATTGCTCTAAGTTTAGAACTTTTAATAGAATGTATATATAACTTGAAAATGATGTGTACTCTGGGTGGTAGAATATGGTTTTGTAAACTGAAGTCTGCTGGTACATTTGGAGACATTAGGGCTTCATTTCTGTGTATTTAGAGACCAGATGAAGCTCTCTGGATGGTATTGGGATCACAGTGTATACATACTGTTTTGTGAGAAGTAAATGAGTTTGTAACTATGACATATCTTTAGTAAAATCCTAGTAATAGTTGTTCCTATTAGATTATCCCATATATCCATGGACTGAGTGACTTGGAGTAGGTAAGGGACTGATGATAGTAGCCACCACAGTCTTGAAGTATTACAAGCCTGACATGGAGTTTGGCTTGGCTGGCATTTATTAGCTCTGAGAGGTGACCAGCTATTGATTGTAGCAGGAATCTTAAAAGTTCTTATTAATAAAATCAAACCTGAGCCAGGTATTGGGGTGAACTAGAAGATCAGAGAACCAGAACAAGCCACAGCTACCTTACCTTGCCTGATCCTCAGCTGGTCTTGTTTCCTCAGACTGGAGGCCTCTGAGTCCTCATCCAGAATGGGTCTCAGCTGAACTGTGTTGCTAGAAGCCTGAAAGTTTAACAAACCAAATGCTTCTAGTTTCTGGTCCTCATGCCTTATATACCTTTCTGCTTTCTGCCTCACTCCCTGGGATTAATGGCTCACTTTCTGGGATTAAAGGCGTGTGTCACCATGCCTGGCTGTATCCTTGAACAGATGGATTTCTGCCTCTGGAATGCTAGGATTAAAGGCGTGTGCTCCCACTGTCTATCCTCTATGTTTAATATTGTGGCTGTTCTGTCTCTGACCCCAGATAAGTTTATTAGAGTGCACAGTATTTGGGGGAATACAATACCACCACAATTGATCCTATCTTAAGCTTAGTTTCCTCATTAGAATAATTGAAATGACAAAAAAATTAATTATAATATGGATTAAATGCTACCCCCCACCAAGTTCATATGATCAAGTCCAAGCCTGATAATGATGTCATTAAGAAGTGATAAGGCCGTCTCGAACCTCCCATTCCCCTATGTTCTCATCCCCCATCCCTTGCCCTCCACTACCCCCGCCACTCCCACTTTGCTTATGTAGATCTCATCTATTTCTTCTTTACTGGGCAATCCATTCGAAGGTGGGTCCTTCCTAGGTTCTTCCCTGCTAGCTAGCCTCCCTGGAGCTTTGGGTTGCAGTCTGGTTATCCTTTGCTTTACATCTAGTATCCACTTATGAGTGAGTACATAGCATGTTTATCCTTGTGAGTCTGGGTTACATCACTCAGGATATTTTCTAGTTCTATCCATTTGCCTGCAAATATCATGATGTCATTGTTTTTCTCTGCTGATTAGTACTCCACATGTGTATATGTACCACATTTTCTTAATCCATTCTTCAGTTGAGGGGCATCTTGGTTGTTTCCAGGTTATGGCTATTATGAATAATGCTGCTATGAACATAGTTGAGCATGTGTCCATGTGGTATGACTGAGCATTCCTTGGGCTGAGGAGCCCCCATGGTACTGAATTAGACCCTCTGGATAGGCAAGATAGTCATTTAGCTTGAACTGTTTAGGGGGCCCCCAGGCAGTGGGATTGGACCAATCCCTGGTGCATGAACTGGCTTTTTGGAGCCTATTGCCTATGGTGGGACACTTTGCACAGCCTTGGTGGAGGGTGGAGAGTCTTGGACCTGCCTCAGCTGAGTGTGCCAGGCTCTGTTGACTCTCCATGGGAGATCTCGCCTTGGAGGAGGTGGGAGTGGGTGGGATGGGGGGAAGGCTGGGGGGCAGAAGGAAGGAGGTGAGGGTAATCTGTGGTTGGTATACAAAATGAATAGAAAATCTCTTAATAGTAGTAGTAGTAGTAGTAGTAGTAGTAGTAGTAATAATAATAATAGTAAGTGATAAAATCATAAGGGTAAATGCTGTAGGCCAAAAATTCACATGTTTGTATAAGATCCCAACAGTGTGCTATTGCTTTCTTCCTACTGGGAAAAGGTGAAAGAGAAGTCTGTGCCCCATAACCTGGAAGATGATTCTCAGCACAATCCAACCAATGTGGTAGATGCTACATGTACCTGATTGTAGTATATTGATCACATACTGGGAGCCATCCATAACCGTGAGAAGACCATAAATATCCAATCTGTACAATTTACCATAGCAATTCAAACTGAGTAGGACACAAGGTCATGAGGATGAAATGAGGTTTGTTTTGTATGTAAAATGAATGTCGTGGAATGAATGCATGTCAGAAAGTGATTTACTACCTAAAAATATTGGGAGACCTGAATTCAATCTTATACCTTTCTACTCATTTGCTATGAAAAATTTGTGCTATTTATTCTTATTTTTGTCTACAAAATGAAGAGGAAAATACAGTGGAATTGAATATTTATTTATATCTTTACCACATAACCAAGCATATATTACATACAATTAGTTTTCAAAATTTAGTCAATACTACTTTTATTTCTTGACATGTTAACTGTCAAGTTAACTAACTTTTTATAATTAGACCCTAGCACAAGACTTACTATATAAAACTCCCTCAATAAATGCTGAATCAGTGAAGGAATATGTGAGTAACAAGAGTGAATACAGATGAATGATGGATGAGCAAAATTCAAGGACAGAGAAATAGCCATTGCCCTAATTCAACACAAGCCACAGCCTAGAAATACAAAGATGGAAATTGATTGAGCAAAGAATCTCCAAGGATATTAAGAAAATTTTTTGCCTCTGTATGAAATTATCACTAATAAGATTTCATGTAACAAAATCAATTTGATTTTCACTCATCAAACTATGAGATGTAATTGTCCCTTATTCTATTAGAAACATTGTTTTACCTCCATACACTTTACAGAGGAGCAGTATTTTCTTTCATTTATAGGCTTTTTCCCATTAGCCTCTTTGTAGAATAAGTGTCATTCGTGAAGTCATCCACACATACAACACAGATTTTATTGAAGATTTGATTACTTCAGAAAATGAAATGGGAGAAGGATTCTGAAGCCCATAAGAGGAAAAGATGTATTCTTAGAGTTGTCAAATCATTTTATTGGAAAACAAAAATCATTGTTTTCTTAAAATTAAAAAGAAGACAAACTGTGACTTTAAAATTACTTCAGAGTATCTGATAAAACACTCAATAGAGAAAACTATATGAAGCAGTGCATTGGAAGTGTATTTGTTATCCTTGAACAAAGTCTTTAGGAGTCTAAGTGTGTCAGTCACTTTCCTGACTGTAGGTATCATATGCTGCTCCTATTTAGCAGTGGGCCAGTGCCTAGTTTTCTTAGGGATAGGAATTCAATTCCCTGCCCTTTCTTCAGCAAAACATATTGTCTCGTCTAATAATTATTCAGCACTCCAATGTGTGCTTCACTCTGGAATATAGTGATGATAATGTTATCATGGTAGTCACTACATTTAAGGCTCAGGGGAAGAGTTTATTGGCGTACAATGAATGCACACGTTTATTTCCAGTGCATACATGAGTGGGGCACTAAGAAGGACTGGAAACTGCTTTGTGTTCGAAAACAGTAGTGGAAGGGATGGGGTTGGAGAGCCGTGGATTAATAATGATAAGATCACAGAACGTCTCTGTGCCCCTAGGAAGTCTTATAATATAAGCCCTAAAAGATAAGATGGGAAGAAACTGGAGGAAAGAAGGAAAGCAGTGACTTAGAGAAGATTACAGCTAAAGGAAGCTAGCCAGCTGCTGTGGAGTGAAATGTCCCCCCCTGGACTCAGGCATTTGAACACTTAGTCTCTAGCTAGTGACTCTGCTTTGGAAGGCTGTAGACCCTTTAGGAAGTGGCACTTCCTTGGGGTAAACAAATCACTGAGAGTGGGCCTTTAGGCTTTGTAGTGTGGCCCCACAGCCTGATCACTCAACTTCATGGACATAGTGCCACCACCCAGCTTCTTGCTCTCACCACACTTTTCCTTGCCTGCTGTAATGTCTTCTCCATCATGATAGACTGTGTCTCTCTGAAACCCTAAGGCAAAACAAACCCCTCCTCCCTGAAGCCAGCAGGATATTTTATCATAGAAATGAGAAAGTGACTACAACACTAACTTGGGTTTCTGTCACAATAACAAAATACCTGAAACATTCAAATTGTCCAGGAAGGAAGCTTTCTTCTGACCCACACTTGAGAGGTTTCAGTCCCTAGGCACTTGGCCCTCTGGATTTTCACCTCTGATGTCACAGATTAATATGGTAGGGGTGTGTTTTAGAAAAGAATTGCTTATCTCAGAGCCGTTTGGAGATGAAAAAGATAATAGAAGTGTCAAGGTACTCCATACCACCTTCAAAAAGACAACTTGATGACCTAATTTCTATCCACCAGGTCCCACTGCCTGAAGGTTTCACCACTTCCCAACAACGCCCTGACCCAAAGACCTAACCTTTAACATATAGATATTAGTAAGATATTCAATAACAAATACAGCATTGATCTAGTTGAAGAATTATGTCAGGGGGTCACAAAGCAAGAGGAATGTGTATATGTGTGTAGCTGAAGTTTTCCTGTGTCCCACCTGGCCCATGGTCAGGACAAATCTCTCTCACCCTCCAGTCCTGCAGCCACTTGGACCCAAGTAACACACAGAGACTTATATTTATTAAAACTGCTTAGCCATTAGCTCAGGCCTACCACTGACTAGCTCTTACATTTAAACTGACGAATAATTGTTATTTATGTTTAGCTACGTGGCTTGGTACCTTTTCTCAGTTCTACCTTCACATCTTGCTTCCTCTGGGTCTGGCTGTGACTCCAAACTCCACCTTCCTCTTCCCAGAATTCTCCTCTTTGCTTATCCCGCCTAAACTATACTTCCTGCCTGGCTGCTGGCCAATCAGCGTTTTATTTATCAACCAAATCAGAACAACACACATTCACAGCATACAGAAAGACATCCCCAGTATATGTGTCCCAGGATAAACAACACGGATGAGGTTGCTGATCCTTGACAGCAGGGTCAAGTTTGGATTTTAAAGCATTCATTCTGGGTAAAAATGTGGGGCTTACAAAGAAAGGACTAGTTAGAACAGTGCAAGAAAGCTGCAATAGTTTCATGTTCCAAGGAGGCATGGGTAAAGATGGAAACAAGATGGAGTCAGGCTGCAGAAAGCTTCTGGCCTTCCCTGTGTCTTTATGTTTTGGTATTTGAAAACGGAATGTTAGTTTTAGTCCATAATGTTCCACTAAATATGAGACCAAAAGAAAGAAGCTTTAATAGGGAGAAGGGAAGTAAAAGTGAAATCCCAGGACTGCTTCATAGCACATGGGAGGGGGAAAAAAGGTCAGAGTGAGTGACACATGGAGAGGAGCTGAGAAAAGAGCAGTCCGAGGAGATGCACAGCATCCAGAGTGTTCTGGGCCCTCTCATTGGGGGACAAGACAGATGGAGAGGTTGGATCTAATACATTTAATTTTCATTGAAATATCATGGCCACGATGTGAGGAAACCATGGGAAGGTGAGAAATGGAGGTGGGGAGATTTGGTCTTAGGCCTTGAAAAAGAAACAACAGCATCAGCTCTGAAGATGGAAAGGCATGGATGGAAATGAGATATGTAGGAGGTAGATATTCAGGGCAAGCTTCCAGAACTGAAGGTAGCTAATTACCTTTTTGTATTCAGAGTATTCCTTATTCTGACACTGGAAGTTTTAAAATGAACAGTTCTTAACTTACAAGACAGGAAATGGTTCAACACTACCATACCCAGGGTCCAGTCCACAAAACTGGAGAAGAGAAGAAGAGTCAAATTCTTCCCCCTAGTTCAGTGTATCATTATAGTTAATTCCCTTAGCCTGTCTACAAGTACAACCCCCAATCATAAAGGAATGAACAAATTAAATTAGTGGTGAACTGATAAATGTTTTGTCTGCCTGAACAATAATGGAGGCATTTTATTGATATCTCAGAGGTCCTTGTCTGTGAGTGCATCCGACGCCTCAATAACAGTCTTCAGAGTATATTTCCTTCTCTTCTTATATATTTATTAATTTTTCCTCTTTGTGACCACAATGCCTAGCATTAACAACTTGAGGAGGATGGATTTACTTTGATGTATGGTTTTAGAGGGTTCAGTCCCTGGTTTGTGACCCTGTGCACTTAGGAAGAACATTGTGGCAGCAGGTACATATGACAGAGCAGTTTCATCCCACCTTTGTGATCAGGAAGCAGAAGAAAGACAGGAAGAGGCCAAGGACCAACTACCCTAATTAATGACCTCCTAGTGATGAGCTTTCTCCAAGTATGCCCCACCTTCTAAATTTTCCAAGACCTTCTAAATCCGTGGTATTAACTGGAGACCTAGGCTGACACAGTCTGCTGTGAACATTTCCTATTTAAACCATAATTCCACGTGTCTGTCAGGTTTCTGCATGTCTGCTTCCTGATATCACCTACTTAATGAACTTCTTTCTATTTCTTTGTCTTAGTTTTTACAGTTAGGAGAATCCAACTCAGCTAGTCAAATCAGACTGAACAGAATGGTCATCCCCAGCAAGGTGTCCCCCCTGAATCTTGACTGTCTATAAACACATTGAGGCACAATGGTTCATATTCATTTTAGAAACCATGAGGCATCTGTATACCTCAAGAGTAATATCTGTAACAGAGGAGATTGGGTAGATAGGTGAATGCCTTAATTTATGTTGTTATAACAAATTCCATAGACTGGTTAGATTAAACAATAAATACTTTTCAGCATTCTGTGAACCCAAAGCCAGAGTGACATTATGGTCAAGTTCTTGGAAGGACCCTCTTCCTGG